>PVKC010000103.1:0-92127 GCA_004027635.1 Crocidura indochinensis | reverse complement strand
TTGATTAGGACATAGTGTCCATCTTTGTCCCTTACCACTTTTCTGAGTATAAAGTTGGTGTCATCAGATATTAATATGGCCACCCCAGCTTTTTTAAGGGTGTTGTTTGCTTGGATGATTTTCCTCCAGCCTTTGATTTTGAGTCTATGTTTGTTCTGACTATTCATATGTGTTTCTTGTACTCAGCAGAAGGTTGGATTCATCTGTTTGACCCATTTTGCCACTCTGTGTCTTTTAATTGGTGAATTTAGTCCATTGACATTGAGGGAGATGATTGTCATAGGATTTCATGTCATCTTTGTAGATAACTTTGCTGTGTTTGTTGGTCTCTTGACTTACAGTAGACCTATCAGGTTTCCCTTTAAGGCTGGTTTATCATTTGTAAAGATTCTGAGCTGTTGTTTATCCATAAAGCTATGTATTTCTCCTTCAAACCTGAATATGAGTTGGGCTGGGTATAGTATTCTCGGTGAGGCATTCATTTCATTCAGTCTTGTCACAATATCCCACCATTGTCTTCTGTTTTTTGGGTCACTCCCGGCAGTGCTCAGGAGTTACTCCTGGCTCTATGCTCAGAAATTGCTCCTTGCAGGCATGGGGGACCATATGGGGCACCGGGATTCAAACCGATGACCTTTTGCATGAAAGGCAAACGCCTTACCTCCATGCTATCTCCTGGGCGCCCACCATTGTCTTCTGGCCTTGAGAGTTTTTTTTGAAATGTCTGCGGTAAGTCTTCAGGATGCTCCTTTGAATGCAATTTCCCTTTTTGATCTTGCTGCGTTCAGTATTTTATCTCTATTGGTGGTATTTGTCATTGTAACGAGGATGTGTCTTGGGGTGTTTTTCCTTGGGTCTCTTTTAGCTGGTACTCTTCAGGCATGCAGGATTTGATTGCATGTAGTCTTTAACTCTGGTAGTATCTCTTTGATGATGTCTTTGACAGTTGATTCTTCTTGGAGATCTCCTACCTGGGTGTCTGGGACTCCAATGATTCTTATGTTGTTTCTGTTGAGTTTATTAAAGATTTCTATTTTCATCTGTTCACATTCCTTGAGTACTTTTTCCATTGCCTGTTTGTCTTCAGATTCTTTTCCACTTTCTTCTGTTGTGTTGAGTTTTTCTGCATCGCATCTTCCAGTACTCTGATTCTCTCCTCAGCTGATGATACCCTGCTGGCAAGGCCATCCATTGAGGTTTTCAGTTGAGCCACCGTATTTTTCAGATCTGTTATTTCAGTTTGGAGTTTTCTGATACATGTCTTTGTGTTCTGTTCAGATTGTTTTATGCTTTCTTTCACTTCTTGAAACATCTTCCATATTGCTATTTTAAGTTCCTTGTCCGAGAGGTTAATCAGGTGGTTGGAATTTATTAGATCATCGGAGATTTCATCTTCATTTTCAGTGCATGGGGCCGCGAAGCAAAGCAAAGCGGCCTCGCTCTTCTGCTGCCACTAGTTGACAGGCAGATAGAGGGGACATTTCCCTTGAATCCTCAGCGTGGTCAGAGGCTCAGCTGGGCAGGGCCTCTGCAGGCCAGAGAGCTCAGCTTATTGGACAGCGACCACCAAGTTACTTACAGGCAGCTTCGGAATGCAGTTTTTTTGGGGGGTGCTGGGGAGGCCTTCAGGATTCAAACACACAAGCATACAGGCAGAAAGAGGGGACGTTTCCCTTGAATCCTCAGGGTGGTCAGAAAATAAATACTTCTTAATATTCCAACTAAATGTTTCATTCCATAGACTATCCCATTTAATAACAGTAAAAACAAGATTAATTAAAAATGCTATTTACACTGATGCAAGGAAAGGGTTAGACAATGTATGACTTAAACTCAGTCATGAACAATGTTGTAACTGTGCAACTCACAGTGATTCAATTGTATTACACTTTTTTTTAAAAGTTCTGTAAACTTTTATTTAAGTAATTAGAATATTACTATCCAGCAGCTAGTTTCAAATATATCAAAAGGGGAATTTGAACTCAATCATGCTAAAATGCACATGCTAAATTCCTTTTGTTCTTTTTCTTTTTTTAATAATTTTTATTGTGACCAAAGTGGATTTCAAATCTTTTATAGTAATATTTTAAGACATAGAGGCATTGAACCCAGGGCATTCCCACCACCAGTGTTGTCCTCCCTCCAACCCTGTTCCAGGCATGCATCTCATATCCTCCTCCTTTGCTCCCCTCCAGGAGGGGCTGCAAGTATAAGTGGTTCCCTCTGTGTCTAGTTTTCTGTAGAATGGGTATCAATTCTATTGTTGTTGGTTTTGGATTTGGTGTTTAAGACTGATTTTTTTTTCTTTCTACTCAATGTTCATACAACTGTTTGGTCTCAGTACCATCCATTTTTTCCCTCAATTATGAGGCAGAATAAGATGATTCAAGTTGTGTTCTGTTTGAAGGGAAAGAAAAAGAAAAACATAACAAAACAAAACAAAATACAAGCAAACAAGAAAAACACCAAAAAGCAAAAATAAACAAACAAAAAATTCCAGCAGGCGTCCATCTAGACAGGGGTCTCATACTTGAGGCCACGCGGGCCGCAAACGCCCTCTGTACAACATTTTGTGGCCCTGCCCTAGAATAATATTTTTTTGTTTTGTTTAGTTTTAGTTGTTTGGGTCACACCCCTCAGTGTTCAAGGCTTACTACTGACTTTGCACTCAAGGATCACCCCGACTTTGCCTCCTGCGGCCCGCAGGTAAATTGAGTTTGAGACCCCTGATAGAGGATTGTAAATATCAATTTAAGAGCAGAGAGGGGATAAGGAAGAAAAACATCACAAAAAGACCAAAAAAATAAAAATGTTAAGAAAAGAAAAGAACAAACAAGGGAATTAGACCAAGGGAATTCCCTTTCTACTCTCCCCAATAATTACTGTACCTTTGCAAAAAAGGGTGGGGAAAGGAAGCACAAATTGGGTTTTTTGGGGGGTGTTGGGGGGGGTTCATGGTTATTTTTAGTTGTTGTCTGTATTGCAGTGGTGTTTTTGGATTTTTTTTGTCATTGTAGTTTTTGTTTTTTGTGTTTGTTTTCTTTTTTTTTAATTTTTGAATTCTACATGTGTCGAAGAAAAAAATGATTAGCAGAAAGATAGATTTCAGTGGCTGCATGTTTTCTCTAAAGAGAGACGAAGTCCATCTCCTGCTGGTTCTGGGCTGTGCTCACATCTCCTCTCTTGCCCACTAGAACACAACAGAAGTGACACTAACTTAGAAGTCTGAATGTAGGAAGATATCATAGATGCCCCAGGACAGACCAGCCACCAGATAACTAGATAACTAGAGTCTCAGTCATCTATCCAAATGGAAAGAAAATTGATTGTTAAATCCTGCTACCTTAATCTGTTCATACTGTTATAAACAATAGGTTATAAACAAAGATTTCTTCCTTGTTTCAATAGCATGGTTTGATTCTGAGTAGAGACAAGCCCATATACCACCACTAGCTCTTACTAAAAATTCAGTAAGTGTTGAAGATTGTTCTGTTTTCGCTACTGATGAAACTGTGAAAATCTGTGTGCCATTTCTTTCTGTAAAAAAAATGTGTGTTACCTTTGCCAGGGAATGGAAAAAATATGTAAAATTTAGAGTTATCTTCTGTTCACTTTAAGTACTTCAAAAAAAAGAATATGCATTTTCATGAGTTCTGCCTTTAAATAATATAATTTTTCTTTAAAAGGTATTCCAGACATTGAATAAATAAATCCATGGTTTCTCTTTCATAAACTATTGTTTTAGACAAAGCACATTACCCTTTGTTTCTCCAGAACTATTACAATGATGTATTTTATAATGTTATTTTGAAGCATAAATGCTTCAAAATCTAGTTGGCATGCTAGCTATATTTTGGCATAATTACAGACTTAATGTTATTGCCTAACTAATAAAAAATTGATTTGGCCACTTGACACAAATTTGAAGTTACCCATCCCTGAAGTATGGCATATACATGTCTCAATAATATTTTACTACATGCCTCATTTTGTTCCTCATTTATTTGATTAAATTTTACTATCTGACAAGAATTCTCATTTACATGGGGCATTCAGAAAATTCCTTTCCCTCTTATTTGTGTTTAAAAATTCCCCAGTGGTATTCTCTAATTAGCTCTAAAATCTGACTTCACAATTTGAATGGCGATTTTTTTGTTCTTAAGAGAAAACAAACATTAGATTGATACTAATAACTAGTATCTATTTGTGTTAGTCAAACAACAAGTATTTTTATCTTTATGTTTGACCAACTGCACATGGTAAACCACTAATTTCACTCGCAGAGAGTCAAACTCTTAATTTCCTCTGCATTTGACCTTTTCTATCTCAGCAGGACCTGTCTCTTCTCCTAAGCCTCCATTATAGACCCAATTTACCCAACAGAGAAGGGAAGTCATTCTGGTCTGGGTTATGACACTCATCTAAAGTTCCCTCTCTTCTAATCTGTCCATTGAACCCCATGGGGCATCACCCTTATGTTCATCCTCTTCAGATTAGAGTTCTTTTGTATGTGATCAGTTTTTACAGAGTTCATGACATTGAAATAAATCTAGAGCAGTTATAACATAGGAGTCATAAAAAAAGAACCAAAGTATATGAACTATGGTTATGAAAAGAATATAATTTTATTTATAAAAGAGAATAAAGAGACAACACATATGTAAAATTAACCAGATAGTCTCAAACCTCCATTATATTGAAAGCACATCTAAGAAACTTGCTCAAATTAAGTCAGGCAAAGGTTTTAAATTTTTTCTAATTAGAACTGTCTTACTCAAAAATGTCTCCATGGATATAAAGTCATATTGAGATCCCTGGATTTTCTAATTATTTGTACCAACAGTTAAAAGTGATTGTAAAGAAATAGGACTTACCTTGCATTTGTCCATGATTATAGAAACTAACAGGGAAACACCAAAAGAAATATGAGAAAAGTTACTGGAATGATAAGAATATAGAAATAGTTGACCAATGTCAACTAGCAAAGTCAAAACTAATGACAAATAACTATGATGAATGCTTTTAAATTTTTCTATCCCTGAGCTAATATAAAAAATTAAATGCTAATTAAATAAGGTAAAGGTTCCAAAATGATATTGCTAGATAGAACACTTGCTTTACATGCATCTAACCTAGGTTCTATCTCCATCAGCTCATAGGGTCTTTAATACTCACCAATGGTGACATGTTATATCTGGGAGCAAGCCCCGCATACTACCAAGTATGCCCACAAAAAATTCAGAAATAATTAAGGTAACCTAGTTATATACCCATGTAAAGCATAGTTTCCTCTGCTCTCAGGCTATATTGGAATTGAGGACACACTTAATCCACATTACTTGGTAATAATTGCACTGCAGATTTCTGCACAAAAGTCCAAAAATTGATGTACAAGAAAAATTAGTCAATATAATTTAAACATCAGAGCAAAACTATGACCATCATGTAGAAAGATTCAGCACATAATTCTGTTGTGTTTTGCTTTTAAGATGAGGTGTTGGGGCCCGGGAGATAGCATGGAGGTAGGGCGTTTGCCTCTCATGCAAAAGGTCATCATTTCGAATCCCAGTGCCCCATATGGTCCCCCATGCCTGCCAGGAGCAATTTCTGAGCATGGAGCCAGGAGTAACCCCTGAGCACTGCCGGGGATGACCCAAAAACCACACACACACAAAAAAAAAGATGAGATGTTCATCCAAGAGTGCTCATGTTAGGGTCCAACTGCATCCAGATATGGAACCAGACACTCAGGACATGGGCTTTCTTCTCGGTCTGATGGCAAATCATTTGAGTGAACAATCATTGGCTTACTTGACGAGTAGAAACTCAGTTTAGGACGACAGGAGCTAAACAATTCACCATCCACTTAGGATCATCAGAAGCAAGGGCACCCAGCCACACATGGCCAACACTACTTCAACACCAAGTAGATGGGTTTATGTGAGCCAAAAACCAGAAGGTATCCATAGGCACAGTTCAAGTGCAATGGGGCAGGTTACCATCAGAATCATTGCTTCCCATCAGAAATACAATTACACAGGCCCTGATTAGAAAGCCAGTTTAGAGATTCCACATTTTGTTACCATTCAGCTGTATACCACCACTTTAGTACTAGCACAGTCAGATGATGTGGAACGAAAATGGACAAACCTGCCAGTAGGAAAAATGTCAAAAAATCCAATGGCCAATTCTGAAACCAAAAGTGTCAAGGATCTGGATCTAGGCAAGGAATATTATTGGATTCACTAGGAAATGAGATGGCTTAAAAACTCATACAAAGTCCCAGAGTCAAGACAGAAAGTATCTGTGTCAGCTATGGTTGAAGCAAGCTTAGGAATATGAAAAGCAACACAATTTGAGTCATTGAGTCTAATATACTTTAACAGGCTCTATTTGAGTCAACAGAAACTATAATCAGAGGTCATGACTGTACTTATTTTTCTAAATTGGTCTACTGCTTTGGATCCTAATTCAAGTTTAGTTCTATTCCTTACCTTATCTTAAATTCCATGATCTAACAGATACTTTTATCAATATAACTATAAAGATAACTGGAATTATTTATAATAGAGGAATAGCAAGAAAATATGTCATTTGCCTCTTCATATAAAAATGTTATATTTTGTTGACTGAGAAATACATTATGACTTCCATACTGGGTCAACTGGAGAAGAAAAATGCACTCATTTCTAACATATAAATATCCATGTATAGATATTTGTGTTTTACAGCAAAATAAAATACTGGGAATATGTTTTATGGCTAATGCAAATATAATTAATAACAAATCTACATAAATTGCAATGTACTAAAATTTACTTCAATTATTTAATCACAAAATAAAATAAATGACATGATTATAAAATTTCTAGAGTACTGAAAGCATTATGTACTAATTAGTATTGGGTAGATAAAACTAAAGTCTTATTTGGAGAGAAAATATAAAGATTTTCAGAACACTACTATAGCTGGATAGAATAGAAACTAAGATTTAATCCAAACATTTATTGGTTTTAATATGATAGTCTATATTAATGTGAAAGAACTTCAAAATAATCCATAGTTATAATAAAATTTTTACAATTCACAATGGGAGAGCAATGGTAAGTAATGTTTTCCTCCTTTTGATTGGTCATTAACCATAATGACTGTTTCTCTTTACTTAAGCCAGGCTGTAAATTACAAATTCACTTAAAGACAAGTTAGTAGCTATTTTCTACTTCTTTTTTGTTTTGTTTTTTGTTTTGGGGTCACACCCGGCAACACTCAGGGGTTACTCCTGGCTCTACGCTCAGAAATAGACTCCAGCAAGCTTGGGGGACCATATGGGATGCCGGGATTCAAACCACCATTCTTCTGCATGCAAGGCAAATGCCTTACCCTTGTGCTATCACTCCAACCCTTATTTTCTACTTCTGATCTTTAAAAATAAAGAAAAAACTATATTTTCAGGGGACAAAATAGTTGTTCTTCTCTTAAATCAGAAGAAAATTTCTCTAAATCCATAAACAAGTTAAATTAGAACTTAGTGATAATATTTGCCATCTGCATTTTCCTACTGAGGTATGAGTGGAGGGTCATGGTTTGAATATCTGTGTTCAGAGAACTCAAGAGATGACTCCCCTATCTCTCATTAAGTAAAGCATCATAAAAGGATGCAAGTGATCACAGTAGTACCCAAAAAGTCAGAGCTCATCCTTAACCAATCAGCAATGATAATTCAGTCCAGGCAGGACATAGCTTCTGAGTCACAACCAGAACCAAAGAGATTGTTGAGTGGGCAACTAATTGAAAAGACAAATAAGACAGGTATGCATTCTTTTGGGCATAAATAGCTATAAACATCATATTTCACAAAGAGAATTAGAATAATCATATTACAAATGTGTTTTTCTTCTTTTAAGAGAAAATAAAAATGATACCATTGTAAACCACATCCGAGGGAATGGATGCATTAGAAATAATAAAGATCTTTAGTTTCTCTTCTCTAGACACAGACTTCATCAAAGTAAGGTACGTGGTGAATGCTCTCCACAAAAATCTGCAAAGACCATGGTCCATACCCAAGTTCTCCTAAAGAACTTACTAAATGAGAGTCAGAGACAGAACCACATATTTCAAAAGAAGTAACAGGTAGGTTTCGGCAGAAAAAAATGAGCCTAAAAATGCCAGAATTATTTTAAAAAGTTTGCTACATAAATATGTAATTATGTGTTGGTCTCTCAAAAGAGATAAACACTCACAGGGCAGTATTTATATATTCATTTTCTCTCATTCAGATTCCAAATTAAAACAAGCCTTGACTTTGATTTCATAGTGATACAAATTAGTTTACCAGAGTTAGGATGAAATATAAGTCTCATAAATCCACAAGAAGCTATGGATGCCACAAAACACCTCCCAGGCATTCTGTCGAACATCCAATACACACTGTGATAGATAACCAATGCTAAGTCAATGGGGTAAATATTCAGTGCATAATAAATGGGGTAAGTAATCAGTGCACGATCAATGAAGTAGGTAACCAATGCCTAATTAATGGGCTAGATAATCAACAGTCAATGAATGGCTAGATAATATATGCTCAATGTGTAGGTAATCAATATTCAATTAATGGGCTAGGTATTAAATGCTCAATCAAAGGGTTAGGAAACTATTGTTCAACCAATAAAATAGGTAATCATTGGGCAATTAATGGGATAGTTAGTCAATACTGAATCAATGGAAAGTGAGACCTTCTGGCTATCCAGGACTTGACCTAAAGTATGGAGGTGTCTTCCTCAAACTCTCACCCCTCTTTTCAGAATGTGCATGAAGATGCTCCAATGATACACTCCTGAAAGAATGCGATATTTTATGGATTGTTGAGGTGCCCAGTTTGTTTATATTACTGAACAGATACAACCATGTATGGAATTTGGAGATTAGCCAGGTGGGTAGATAATATTCTCATCTTCAAGAAGCTCAAGTTATGTACTGTGGGTGCTGTTCTGAGCCAACCAGACTACTCCTTATCTCAGTGTCAGATTGAGTCTTCCAGGTGAGGACAGACACAGCAGCTGAACCTGACTCTAACAACATCTACACAAAATATCCAAAAATATTTTAGGTGGATCTAACTTGCCTAGTTTCTGGACAATAGGCTATACTAGATAATAGGCTGTAATATTTAAAATATCTTAACACATCACAATCATATAATTATGAAAGATGTCATTTTTAAGTTTATTTTCAAAAACCTTAAAAAATCAAATACCTAAAAGCAAAGTTAATTCAATATGCACAAACTATAGACTAAAATCACCACAATGCCAATACTACTTCTTTGTGGAAATCTTCTTAAATAGAAAAGAAAACAGCATACTCATGAGTTGAAAAGGATACAATTCAAATAATACACATTTTGCAAATTCATTGTACTTTCAGTAGTGTTCCAGTTATGATCCAAGCTAGTGCTTGTTTATGCACTTGTACATGTGTGAAGAAATTCAAAGCTATTTCTAAAATATATTCAGGGCATAAAGATGATAAATAGTGAAGACAATCTCAAGGAAGTACAAGAACCTACTTCATCAGAATCAAGATACTGTTTGCAGATGGAATGAACCAAGTGTGATTCTCATTGTCTTAACTCTGGGCTCATCTCCCAGAATGCCTTATATAGAGTCTCTTCTTTCAGCAAGAATGTGCTTTCAATTTGTTCAGTCTAAACACATTTTAGATGGTCTCGTCAGAGAGGATACAGAAAGCCCATCTCCCACACAGTTCTCTATCTAAAAGCATATAGTTAACTTGTAAGTTTAAAGGTGACAACAAACACAGATCTTTTCATTTAATTAAAGAATCATGGGGTCCATTTAAGTAGATGCATAAGAAATTCCAGTCACATTGAAGAGGTGTATATTTCACTTGGCATATTTAATTAATATTTTATCATTTAACTATTATCCAAAAATTATATAACATAATGTTACTATTACCAAATAACAAAATATTATCAGTTATATTAAGCTAGTGAATTTTACAAAATTATCTTTGCTTTTGTGAATAATACTTTCAGTTTATAATTTCGCTCATACATAATAAAATGCAAAATAAATAACAGATAATCCAATAGTGGAGATTTTGAAATATTATTTTTGAGAGCCAAAAGTTGAATGGGTTACCTGAATGGTGGGGTTTGAATTAAGACAGAAAGATAATGAAACTCTGTATAATATTTGTCTCTGTATAATTTTTTAAATAAAACATTAAGATACTGAAAAAGTCTCAGCAGCCACTGAATATATTTCATTCAGAGTTGTGTGATCCACCTTTTGAATAGTAGTAAGTACAGCTCACATTTCTTTTTCAATATCAGAAAACAGTTCAGTTGACAGTCTTAATGGAGTGGAAAACCATGATTATGAAAACATTCTGGACAAATAGGACAACATTCTAAATTACTTATCAGAGTTGACCTGAACACAAGCTTAGATGAACTAAGTTAGGCAAGTTAACTGTGAGTGTGAATGTGAGATAAATTGTACAATTCTAGCAATGCATTTCATTGGGAAAATCCTGGAAATGAGTAGAAAAAGAAAATAAATTAAAAGTAATGTGAGTTTATTTCTGTATAGTTGACAAAGAAAAGTATATTCATGCTCAGTTAAGAAGTGATTGTTACCACAAAGTTATCGTGACTTTGTATATAAACGCAGTGGGATGTACTTTTTTATCTGTTTTTTACTTGTTTATCTGTCAATAAGAACAGCAAGTAAATGTCTTTATTAAAATATAATTATGAAGATGGCACTGAAATTAGAAAAATTACTTTATTTTCTAACTTCAAACTTTAATTCCTAAAATACAGAAATGACTCCATGAGAGCTGAATCACTCAGGTGAGTGGTAATTGCTCAGCACTTTTCAAAATGCAAGATTTAAACTTACTTTACACTTAAGTAAAATGTGTCTTTTATATAATACTTTCCAAGGCAGGTAGTAGAGGATTTAATTGATTGCTAGGCTTAAAATTCAATGGATACAAAATATTCTAGGCACCTTTTTTCTCTTACATGAATGATTCTGTTTTTAATCACAATCAACCTTAAGAGGTATATTTCTAGCTCTATATTTTTCTGTGAAAACCAAGAATCAAAAAATGTAAGTAATTTTCCCATACAGGCAAAAGAGGGTCAAGATCAAAACTCATGTTAAATATCACAGGATTTTTTGTTTGTTTGTTTTGTCCTTTTGTGCTGCACCTAACTGTATTCAGAGCTTACTTCTGACTACCAAATCAGGCATCATACTTAAAAGAATTCAGGGGTTTGTTTCAGGTGCTGAGGGTCAAATTTAAATTGATTGGTTGTATAATAAGTTCCTTACCCTCTGTACTATTTCACTGGTTCCAAACTCCACATTCTTGGGATCAGAGTGATAACACAGTGGATAGCACATTTGTCTTGCAAGTGGTCAACCTGAGTTTGAGCCCCAGCATCCTATATGGTCTCTTAGCTGGCCAGAAATAATTTATGACCTCAGAGCCAGTAGTAACCCCTGAGCACATCCAGGTGCACAGCCAGGTATGGTCCCAAAATCCAAAGACAAACAAGTTCCATAGTCTTAAGTACCAGTTTAAGAAAAAAAGTTCATGCTAAAATTTTAACTTTATTGAATATTTGTTTTGATAAAAGAAATTACTCAGATGCATTATCACTATAAAATCAAACAAATGAGTGTATATATGTATTATTGCATATCAGAAATTTGCTTTGAATCATTCTTTCTGAAACATTAATTTAAAAGGATTATTCCTCTTTTATTATAGACACTCTGGGGAAGTGAGGAGCTAGTAAGTGGTAGACCAGTTGTTCTGCCAGGGAACCAGGGCACATAGCAAATTTTGGTTAGTACTAGAATCTCCTGTTCACTCCCTGCCAGTTCAGCAGGTATCTCTGACTTGGAGGGTCACTCACTCAAAGGACACACCAAGTGGGAATTTCCTGTAACATAAAGGGATGTAACAGTAATAAAATGAGTTTTATAAGAAATAACAAGGTGGATTTTCATTACATATATTGGATTAGTGATATGTGGGATCTCAGACTGAGGTAGTATCAGTTTTGTTGGAAAATAAAGAAAGAAGGTATGAAGAATTTAGATAGTAGGCACATCATAAGTCACAAAGACTGTGACATCAGAGCCAAATGAAAGAGGTAAGAGTCCAATCTGTGGGAGGAGAAGGGACTGGGGCTTGCTTAATAGCCAGACCATACCAGGCACCATGAATGACTCATTAGTGCAGGGCTACTGGCTAAGACCATTAGCAAAGGTTGACATATCTGCAACACAGTTCACAAAAAGATTAAGTAGAAGGACTCCTAGGAATTCCAACAATGTCATGCTTCCAGAGTAAAACATCCTTTTTCTAAAAATAAAAAAGTGAACAAGTCTTGGGGCCATAGAGATGGTACAGCAGTAGGGCGTGGACTGCAGTTCGATCCCATGTAGTCCCCAAGTCAGGAGCAATTTCTGAGTGCATAGTCAGGAGTAATCCCTGAGCATCACCAGGTGTGGTAAAAAAAAAAATGGACAAGACTGTCTTTTTCACTTTTTCCTCTCAAGAGAGATGCACTGGAAGCTTCCAGGAGCTACAAAACTTATGATATCATAACAGATCAAATTGCAGAAACATATGGGAAAATCGATCTCTTTCCCATTAAGTCAGACATTCAAGAGATTTATGTTATGTTATTCCCAACTCTTTTTTTGTTCTAAAATGAACAGCATGTTCCAAGGTGATACATCATCTTTGCATGCAATTAAATATTGTTTGGATTCTCAGATTATTGTATTTCTATGTTGGTAACTACCATTCAATGAGTAAAAAAATGGATGGTTGGTTTCAGAAGTATTCAATAATAGAAAGAAATTTATTTGAAACACAAAGCTGCCAAGACCCTCTAAAATAGACTAAGCTGAAAAGTGTCATTTTTCTTCACCCAAAGATAATTTGATCATATAATGGAAAACATGAGTATTTAGTATGGTTATTAACCATAACAGTTAGAATGACCAAAGAATTGGTACATGGACAGCAAGAGGGTCTTATAAAGGTATATTGGTTTACAATGGAGCTAAAGGGCTCCCTAAGTAACATTTTAAGGATTGCTTAAAAACAATATAAGAAATTAAGGAATAAGCAGACACATCATTAAAATGAGGCCCTGAACATTATTATGATTCTGCATCCTTTCTTGATATCGTTATTTTTACTAATTATGATGGGGTGTACGCACATTCTCTTTTGGCAGGTCCTTTAGGAGTTGATGCATATGTTAGAAGCTGAGTGTTATACAGAAAGTAAACATTCACTTTCTGTATCCAAAATAAGTGTTTTTAAAGATAAATTGCAAATGCAAAAACTGTGCCCCAACTTTTCGTTTTAGAAAATCTTATGTGAGGATACAAGAAATGCTTATATTCCTCCCTACCAGGGGAACTCTCAAATGCAGCCCCCACTACCTCAAATATGCCATCAAATTTACAAGGGGAAGTCGCAGGGCTCAGCATATCTGAAGTGCAATGGATCACCCTCACCCTGGAAAAACCTCCTTCATGATCACAGTATCAGCCCTGCCAAAAAAGGATGTGGTTTGAATATTTTATACCAATGTAAAGTTAACTTATAGTCAATCTTACTTAAAAAGTAGCATTAGTAGTATATTATTTTAGCATCATTCCTAACTTAATTTATCCTTTATATTGACCATAATTTAGGGAGCTCTTTGTTTGTTTTGGGAACACATCTGGCAGTATTCAGTTTATTCATGGTTCTGTGCTCATGATTCATTCCTGGCAGTGCTCAAAAAACCTTATATGGTTCCAGAGACCAAATCAGTGTCAACTGCATGTAAAGCAGACATGTTACTACTTTAACTAGATTCTGTCCTTCAGTGACCTTTGCCATGTCATGAATCACCAGGAGAAACATGAAAGTTAAGCTGATTGAGAATAAATATGTTTTATCCCACAAGTTAGCAACACAGAGCTAAATAAAAAAAAACAGAGATGAGTATATAGAATAAACTATTTTGGCTAATTTGATTGTTGTAATATAGATATATTTGTAAGCAATCCTGTACAATATTCAAAATAAATATTTTATTGATGTTTTATTGGTAAATTATGTTGATTGTTCTAAAATTTACTAAGTATAAAGAGTAAAGTGAATATCCAGTTATAACCCTATTCTCCAACTCTTGAGGAAATGAGATGAAGACTAAGTGTCATATAGAATCAAATCATTTAAGAGAGGGTGGAATTGGTAGAGAGGAATAGTATAGCAATTTATTAAAGCAAATGCTTTTTAAGGACCATATTTATTAATGTCATGTAAAATAAATTGAATGCATCTCTTCATATCTTAATATTTCTCCAAAGATGATTTGATTTAGCAATAAATAGGTGTGCATAAAAATGACATATTAAAATCAGTGTCTGATATTTTGATAACACTAAATAGCATCATCACCTAAATTTGTTTTTTTTCCAACCCCAACAGCCTGAGTGTTATCTGGGCAGGAAGTATCACATGCAACAAAATCCACAGAGTTCTAAGAGAATAATTTCTTCAGCTATAATTCACAGACCACAAATGCACCTATTAAGTTCCAAGGTTTTTCTTTATGATAGATCTTTATCTTCACATGCCTTTTTCTTGAGATCCACTTTTTCTATATACTTTTTCCAAATAGTTCTAAACCCATCAGAACAAAATCATCTATCCTTGAAAAAGGATATTAGAAAAAAATAAACAACCTCACTAGCTCTCCACTGCCTTGGCATTTGCGAAGAATTGTTTGGTTGATAAATAGCAAAACTTCTCTGGATTAAAGAGCAGCACTGCTGTCAACACAGAAATCAGAGCACCCCCCCTCACTGGTGGAATGACTGTTGTGGACATCAAAGTTGAGAGAGCATTCCAGATCTGAAATTAACTTTGAATTATCAAAGTTTGAATGCAATACAAAATAATGTGATTTTATTTTACTATGGTTATAAAAGTGTTACAAAGATTTAAAAATATTTAACTCCAAAATCACCCTTGTGTCTTAAATTTTTAATCTTTTGGTGCCAGAGAAACTGAGAAAAGCTAAATAATTTTTTTTCTCAAGATGTACTGTATTTCTGCAGATATATGAACTGACATGAAACAATGATTGGAGGAAGGAGAGTTAACCAAATCTCTACCAAATTTGAGATTCTCTTAGCATAAAGGTAGCATAAAGGTAGGACTGTTTCCTAACAAGGTGATAGCAGTCTGTCATGCATTTAAATGCAGCCAAACCACTGAATTATTTCAATGAGATGCAAGCAAAAGCCATGTCTTCATTCCCCTGGCCTGGTTATTTTTCACCTCCCTGTGATACTGAGTTTTCCTGCTCACACTTGGAGAGATAAATTAGTCTCTTAGCAGCTGTAGTGCTGGTCTCTTTGTTATAGCCATGAGCCACCCTCTGAACATAATATAATGTATAGAGAAGTAAATAGCTCATCCGAGTCCCACACGCTTTATCACTAAAGGAAGACCAGACATCTTCCCTTAAAAATCTCCTTCGAGGGGCCGGGCGGTGGCGCTGGAGGTAAAGGTGCCTGCCTTACCGCGCTAGCCTTGGACGGACCATGGTTCGATCCCCCGTGCCCCATATGGTCCCCCAAGCCAGGAGCAACTTCTGAGTGAATCGCCAGGAGTAACCCCTGAGCGTCACTGTGTGTGGCCCAAAAACCAAAAAAAAATCTCCTTCAATTCTAGAATATCTCAACTAGACATGGACTCTAAAATCTGATTTGAAGTTATAGTATATAGATAAAGAAAAATTAAACTTAAGAAATGAACAGTCTCCAGTCTGATACAGTGGTGAGAATTTTACTACTTATATATCTAAACTGGAAACCTAACACAGGTCAGTTCAAGAAAAAATAAATTCTCATATATTTTCCCATACTCTTGTTTTTTTTTTTTTTTTTTTTTGGTTTTTGGGTCATACCCGGCAGCACTCAGGGGTTACTCCTGGCTCCATGCTCAGAAATTGCTCCTGGCAGGCACGGGGGACCATATGGGGCACCGGGATTCGAACCGATGACCTTTTGCATGAAAGGTAAACGCCTTACCTCCATGCTATCTCCCGGGCCCCATTTTCCCATACTCTTTCTCCTCTCTTTCTCACTCACTCTCACTCTCTTCCCCACCCTTTCCTATCTTTTCTTTCTCTCTCTTTCCAGATGTGTAAATTTCTACCCTAGTTAATACTGGTTGTCTAGTTTCTAGCTTAATAGAGATCCAAGTAGCAAAGAGGGATCAGTAAATATTTGGTAACAGTAAAAGTTTAATGGAACTGCAATGAACAAAACTGTTATTCAGATTAATTGCTATGAGGCCAGATGATAGTACAGTGGGTGGGTAGGGTGCTTGCCTTTCATGCAGATGACCCAGGTTTGATCTCCAGCATCCCATATTGACCTTCATACACAGCCAGGAGTAATTTCTGAGTGTAGAGGCAGGAGTAACTTCTGAGCATGGCTGGGTGTGTCCCCACTAAAAAAAAAAAAAAATGACCACAATAATGAACCCTAGATACCTGCAGTGTTCACCTATCTTGCATTTTTGGGGTGAAAAAGGGTCAGAAGTTAAAAACATTCAGAAGCCCTGGTCCAGATAGTCAACATTGATTCTGTTCTGCTAGTGGAGCTCTTTACAAGATCATATCCCAGGGCTAAATCACAGTCTTAGGGCAGGAAAAGTCTCCATTAGTTCAGACTCAATATAACATTCTGTTGCCTTTCACTGTTTTGTTTAGGCTTAGGAAAGAGTAATTTAACAAATAATACATGAAATTTAATTTTTTGTTTGTTTGGGGGGACCACACCTGGTGATGCTCAGGGGTTACTCCTGGCTTGGGGGACCATATAGGACACCAGGGACTGAATCCAGGTTCGTCCTGAGTCAGCCCCATCCATGCAAGGTAAACGCCCTAATACTGTGTTATCATGCTGACCCCTAATACATAAAATTTAATCAACTATAGAGAGATGTGTTTGCTGACTATTTCCCCTTAGAAATAGAAAATTGCAGAGATTAAGCTATAGGTTTTATGCATAAAACAATCAAATGTATTTGAAACTGTAGAAATATGGTTGATTGTCTGGAATAGTATTACTTGAGCCAGACACAAGAAAGCCTTGTAGTCACGTTTCTCAGATTGTGAATAATTAATCTACATTGTGATTTAGTGGAGATAGAATATACTAATATAAATATTTATCATAGTATTAATATTAGCATAATAACTATTAATATTTCCAGAAAGACCATGATAGAGTTAAATGTTTTATTTTATTTTCCTTTTTATCTCTTATTTATTGTCTTTATTTTTTCAGTGCTGCTGATAAAACCAGATCTCCCACATGCAAGATATGCATTTTACTCCTAATATATACTCATAGAGGTAGGCTAGAGGTTTGAGTAAACGTTTGTTCTCAAGTGAAAAACAAATTTAGTCCAGAGAGATAAAATAGTAGGAAAAACACTTGATTTACACACAGCTAAAGCAAGTTCCATCCTTTGCATCTCCTTTTATGCCCAAACCCCACAAGGAGTGAACCCTGAGTGTAAGTCCTGACTGCAAGATGAATATGGTTAAAGTACTAAATAAACAAATAAGCCAAAATAAATAAACAAGTCTAATTTTAATATAGTTATTATATAGCTATCTATAATATCATTTTGTATTTAACCTTCTTGAGATTATTAAAATAAAATATATAAATGCTTGGGAATAAAATAATTCATACTAAAATATGAGCACATTTTAAGAAGGAAATTTCTTAAATCTAGAACCAATCTAAAACTCTTTATTTTATATATAGTATAGCTAATTGAGAACACTTTCCTTTTGGGATAAAGAACATGATAGAGAGAATAATATGGAATTTAATAAACATTGTATCTGAATCTGCCTTCACTACAATAAATCAAGAAATGGAACATGATGCATATACATCATATGATAGTTTATATTATTATATTCAATAAAATATCTAAAATTATAATAGTGGCAAAATTTAAAGTCATAATTTTCATTTTTTTTCTTTTTTTTGGTTTTTTGGGTCACACCCAGCAGTGCTCAGGGGTTACTCCTGGCTCCATGCTCAGAAATTGCTCCTGGCAGGCACGGGGGACCATCTGGGGCACCGGGATTCTAACCGATGACCTTTAGCATGAAAGGCAAACGCCTTACCTCCATGCTATATCCCGGGCCCCCATAATTTTCATTTTAATGCTATTAATATGAGACTATAATATCATCAAATTCCTAGTAATGAATACAAAAATAGTAAAATTATTTTTAAAAATTTGATTGAGACATATAAACAGTAAACAGACCAGTTGACAATTGATATATAATATTTCTATGGGCAGGAAAAATCAATACTCTGAAGTGGCCAGTTGGCATGTGTCAGTTGATCAGACAGCTGCCTTTGAACTTCTTTTATGTCAACTCCTGTATTTGCTGTCCCTGTTTTTCCTTTGCCTGTGAAATCTGAGTTCACTACCTTGAAGACTGGGACTTGTCAGGAGCCACTATCTCAGGGAACACATGTTCTCCTTGCTGCCACGGTGCTGCTTCCCTCCAGCTTCTCTTGAAGTCGAACCCATCAATCTTCAAGGCAGCAGACACAGAAAGAGAGGCAGGTATGTGGGACCCAGACTCATTAGACACCTGTTCTACCATGGTCCCTAAACGCATCAGCTGCCCGGCCTCCAGGCTGAGGCTGGAACTGGTCCAGCCCATGTTTCTGGGGTCTCAGATTTATCATCTGCAAGCAAAACCCTTCCCCTCACAAGAAAAAAGACAAGGGATTAAAAAGTAACCTGGTGATCACCTTGTAAATGCACTTCGAAGCTTTCTTTTAGTTGAAGAAAACAGAATGGATTTCTCTCTGTCCTGGCTCTAGGTCTGATCAGATACAAAATAAATACAGCCCAGATAGAAAAATGACTCAAAGTATAGCTGGGTTTTTGTGAGCAAAAAAATGCAGAACTCTCAGGGGATTTCTTCTCTCTAGATAGATAGATAGATAGATAGATAGATAGATAGATAGATAGATAGATAGATAGATAGATAGATAGATAGATAGAAAGATAGATAGATAGATAGATAGATAGATAGATAGATAGATAGATAGATAGATAGATAGATAGATAGATAGATAGATAGATAGATGATAGATAGATGATAGATAGATATCTTGCTTCTGTAAAATTTCATGATAAAATGTATCACTAAAGTGAAAAAAAAATTTTGTTTCCTCTGATTTTTGAGAAAGGAAATGCCTAAAACTTTATGTGGTACTTTGAGAATTACTTAGCCCATATGTTTGGGTTTGTATATATTTTAGGAAAGCAAATATACCAAAAATCCTAACCTACAATAAGATGATTCATACCTGCATGAATTTTGAATCAATTTGACTTTAGATTTTGTTTCAAGGCATTTAGTATCCTATAGGAATTTACCAGCCATCAAGAATAAAGGTCAAAGACCCAAAGAGAAAGTCCTTGAAGGTGACTATTAATTGTTATTTATTTGGAATCCTTGATATTCTGACATTTCCATAGGCTAGCCCCACTTTATATTCCTTTAAAAGCTTTTTTGTTGTTGTTTTTATAATGTACTTTCCTCTTTATATCACAGTGATGTTTGGAAAAAATATCTGATAAGTCAGAATTTAAGACTCCAAACTGTTTCTATACTCCTGTTTCAGATTTTGCAAGCCAAATGAAGCGTTTTTAAAAGCACTACTTTGATATACAATTGATTTTCCCCTCCTGATGTAATATATGCTTATTCATAAACTTCACTTCAGGAGAGCTCATTCCCTCTGACCTTTCATTTTCATACTTTGTTAGTAATTTTATGCCTGCAGAAATGAACAGTTTCCTGTTGGTTCAATTGCATGTATTTTAATACACTCTGTAGCCACTTTTTTTTTCTTTCAGAAGCTTAAAAGTGTAGTGAGAGTTGCCAATGAAGAGTGATATTAGCTTCAGAATGGCAGGAAGGAGGCATGATACAAAATTTAGGGTAACGTAAACACATTTCACCAGTAAGCAAAATGTGTATAATATTTTTTCCTGATACAAATTCCACAAATTCCACAGATTTTCTTTACTAAAGGATTGGTATTGTATATATATATATATATATATATATATATATATACTTGTGCATGTTTTATTTAAAAATACTGAAAGAGGGACTGTAGTGATAGTACAGCAGTAGGGCATTTGCCTTGCACACGGTTAACCCAGAACGGACCTCGGTTTGATCCCTGGTGTCCTATATGGTCCCCCAAGCCAGGAGCGATTTCTAAACACAGAGCTATGGGTAACCCCTGAGCATAACCAAGTATGGCCCCAAAATTAAAATAAATAAATAAATGAAAGAATCAGGAAAAAATCTCAGTGGTAGAAAAAATTGCTTGTATGTGTGAGGATCTGGATTTGAACCCTGGAATGGAAAGAAAACAAAATAAAAATAAGTGATTTATTGGAGTTGGAGATTTAATATAGTATAGGAGTTTAGATTTTTGTCTTGCATGGTTCAATCTCTGACACCACATACAGTCTTCTGAGTATCACCAGGAGTAAATCCTGAGCAGAAAGAGATCATACTGTATCTTCAATTATAATAATATGAAATATATTTATATGTCATACATGCTTATATGCACACATATATGCACATATACTTATATGATATATAATGTAAATATATGGTGCGTATGATATATTACATATTACATACATGCACATATTTATATATATTTATATATAATCATATAATGTGATTTATATATAAAAATTATAAGTTATATTTTATATATGATATATACTTATAATAATATAATATATAATTTTCAATTATAGAAATACCTATGAATAAATGCCTATGAATAATTTCAATATGATTAAGGTTATACTGAAATTAAGCCACAGACAAAACTAATCAAACATTGTTTACTACCCAAAGAAATTCAGAGAAGACACATTTTGAGATAACTCACTGCATTCAAAACATGCTGACAAACAGCATATTCTCAAGTGAATTATACACCTGAGCACCAACTGGCTGTTTCGACTCTGGCACCACCTGCAATGCAGAGTCCTAAAGTCACCACATTCCCAGGATCTGTATTGGATTGCACAGAATGATTGGCTGAGAATCACTGGGATCTGGCAGTTAATCATGCTATATGCATGGCTGAAAATCACTGGAAAATTTTCCTGTAAACCCTGAGAACAGTTGGGACAATGTCCTTAATAGTAGTAGCAGCAGCAGCAGTAGTAGTAGTAGTAGTAGTAGTAGTACTAGTAGTAGTAGTAGTAGTAGTAGTAGTAGTAGTAGCAGCAGCAGCAGCAGCAGCAGCAGTAGTAGTAGTTATTGTAGTAATATCAATAACAATAATAATAATATTTTAAGAAAAGGATACCTAAGGCTGGAGCGATGGCACAGAACATAAGGCGTCTGCCTTGCATGGGCTAGCCTAGGACAGACAGCGGTTCCACCAAGCCAGGGGCAATTTCTGAACATATAACCAGGAGTAACCCCTGGTCAAAAAAAAACAAACAAGATAACAAAAAATGCCTATACAATAAAGATTTTGTTGTTGTTGTTGTTGTTGTTGTTTGTGTTTTTAACAAGTTACGAGATTTTTTTGTAATTGTTTTGTTACACAGATAAAGTTGTTCATGTTTGATTAACAGTCATACAAAATACAACAACCTTCACCAGTGTGCATTTCCCACAACCAGTGTCCCTAGTTTCCCTCCCACTTTCCCCCCTGTCCTCCTAACCTCCCTTCTTACTTCTGGGGCAGGCACTCATTTGATCTGTCTGTCTCTCTGTCTCTGTCTCTCTCTCTTTCTCTCTCCCCCGTCTTTCTCTCCCTGTCTCTCTCTCTGGCAATATGGTTTGCACTACTGTTAATGAAGAGGTATGCATGTCACTTTGTCCCCTTTAAGCACCCAGTTTTTTTCCAAAGTGATCAGTTCCAACTATTTTTTTCACAATAGTCCCTTGTCTACTGTAACTGCACTCTCCACTCTTTATGGCAGCTTCCTACCATGGACTGGTTCTCCTGATTCTCATCTCTAAGATCTCTGAATATCTTTCCCACAATGTTTTTTATTTTCCTTATAACCCACAGATGAGTGAGATTATTCTATATGTATCCCATCTCTGTCTGACTCATTTCTCTCAGCATCCTGTATAAGCAAATTTTATGACTTAATTTTTTTCTAATGGCTTCATAGCATTTCATTGTATAAATGTACCATGGTTTCTTTAACTACTCATCTGTTGTCAGGCATCTGGGTTGCTTCAAGATTATGGTTATTGTAAATAGTGCTACTATGAACATAGAATTTTTCTTAAAGAATGATTTTTTTTAAATATTAATAAAGTAACATCTTGGGCTGGAGAATTGGTGCAGAGAGAAGGGCTTGTGCATTGCATGTGGCTGACTGGTGTTTGATCTCCATCATCCCATATGTTCTTCCAAGTCTGCCAGGAGTAATTCCTGAGGGCATAGCCAGGAGTATACCCTATATCACCAGGTATGTCCCAAAATCTCACATCCACCAAAAAATATCTATTTTTCTAACAATAAAGAAAAACATGTAATTTGATTTTATTTCTCAATTGCTGAGTTTCAGTGTACAAATGTACTATTTCAAATACACACACACACACACACACACACACACACACAAACACACAGAGAGATAGAGTTTATGTTTTTAAATCACATCAGCAATATGGGGACCTGTTACTAGACATCTGTTTCTGAGGACCAACCCAGCATGGGTGACATTCAAAACACATTCAGGACATACTTTCACCCCTGCACTAACTCTCCAGCACCAGAATCACTGAGCAAAAATACACCCAATTGAGCTAACTATACATTGACAATTCAATCATTGTGATCAAAGTAGCCCAACAGGATACTTTCCTTTCAGCACAGAACATCATCTTACATTGTACCAAAAAAGATGCGAAGATGTTTATGATCTATGAAATTGACTATTAGGCCTGCTGCCATCCAAATTTTTGGAGCAATCCCTCATCACGTCACTGAGAGCATAAAGCTATTTTTAGTTGATGACTTTCTCATATCAGAACTTCAGACAAGGGAGTGATCATGTTTCTTTAAAAATACACTCAGAACAGAAAGGTAGCCTAGAAGACAGAGATGTAGCAATATACAAGCTGCAGACATGCCTACTATACAGGTCCATAATCAAACTCTGCTCCACATTACTAAAAAGCAAAAACAGAAAGGAAAGACTGCCACCTGTGAAAATCATGGTAAATATGCCTTTGAACTATCAGACACTTCTGGGTCAAGTAAAAGGCAAAGAGCTCATTAGAAACATCAATATTAACAAGCTCCTAAGAAAGACGTAATAAGGGGCCCGGGAGATAGCATGGAGGTAAAGGCATTTGCCTTCCATGCAAAAGGTCATCGGTTCGAATCCCGGTGCCCCATATGTTCCCCGTGCCTGCCAGGAGCAATTTCTGAGCACGGAGCCAGGAGTAACCCCTGAGCACTGCCGGGTGTGACCAAAAAAAAAAAGAAAGATGTAATAAAAGGCTTCAATCCAGCTATTGTTTTTGTCTTCTTCAAAGACAATCCAGCTATTTCTAAGTCTTCAAAAATTCCAGAAGCCCTCCACCTTAAGGTCGCATTACTTGGAAAACTGAATTTAAACACAACTCTGAGAAATAGACAACCTAAGTTCTAACTGCCAGTTCACCATGGTTTCACTTTGTCACCAAAATCATTTTACCTCTGGAAGTCTTAACTGCCAGTAGAGCAGGTGAATTATTTGCTTGCTTCTGGCTTTGGCAAGCCTATGAGTTTGAAGATTTGATATTTGAGAAGAAAGAGTATCAGGAATGATGCAATTCTAGAATTAGAATAGAGCATTTTAGTTAACAGCCTAAGTGACTCACTGAATGCCTGCAATAGTCACATTACTTCTACACAACTTCATTCAGGCTTTTGCTGAAACACTTTTTCAAAACATATTCTTCAACTCCTCTGTCAAGTATTATATGTAGCTGCCTCATATTAGATGCCATAATAAAATGAACATTTTGAATATGATGCAGCAATATTGCCACTAGATAAGCATCCAGGAGCTTTGTTTGAATGACTGTTGGAATTAAATTGTGGTTTCACATACTCATGTTGCTCAGGTTAATTGATGGAATGATTGATGCTTTCAACAACTTCTAAAGAGTTAGTCAAAGAGGTAGGGCATTTGCCTTGCAAGTAATGAACCTCAATTTATTCATCAGCACCCCATATAGGTGATCCCTGAGAGCAAACAGTCAGGAGTAAGTCCTGAGCAAAGCTGAGTTTGGGCAAAAAAAAAAAAAAGAAGAAAAAGAAAAAAGAAAAGAAAAGAAAAGAAAAATACCTAGATGACTGGATGACTGAGGCATGTTGATAAAAGTGGAGAGGGTGGGTATTTAAGGTTGAAAAAAAAAAAGCTAGAACCTCACATATAAATAAAAAAATATCAGCAAAATAGGAATGAAAGGAACCTGTCTCAATATAGTTAAGGTCAAAAGCCAATGGCAAATATTATCCTCAATGGAGAAAAACTAACAGCCTTTCCTCTAAATTCTGATACAAGACAAGGCTGTCCTCTCTCATCACTCCTCTTCAACATAGTACTGGAAGTACTTGCTATAGAGATTAGGCAAGAAAAATATATCAAGATATCAAGAGAATCCAGATACAAAATGAAGAATTCAAGTTCTCACTGTTTGCAGATAACATGATAGTCTACTTAGAAAACCCTAAAGACTCTACCAAAAAGCTTCTAGAAACAATAGATTTATATAGTAATGTGGCAGGCTACAAAATTAACACATAAAAATCAATGGCCCTTTTATACACCAATAATGATATGGAAGAAATGGACATTAAGAAAACAATCCCATTCACGTTAGTGCCACACAAACTCAAATATTTTGGAATCAACTTGACTAAAGACATGAAGGACCTATACAAAGAAAACTATAAAACTATAAAACCCTGCTCAAAGAAATAAGAGAAGACACAAGAAAATGAAAACACATACCCTGCTCATGGATTGGCAGGATTAGCATTATTAAAATGACAATACTCCCCAAAGCTTTGTATAGATTTAATATGATCCCTCTAAAGATTCCCATGACATTCTTTAAAGAAGTGAATCAAACACTTCTGAAATTCATTTGGAACAATAAACACCCTCGAGTAACTAAAGCAATCTATAGAAAAAGGAATATAGGAGGCATTGCTTTCCCTGACATTAAACTGTATTACAAAGCAATGTTTATCAAAACTGCATGGTATAGGAATAAAGACAGACCCTCATATCAGTGGAGTAGGCCTGAGTACTCAGAGAATGTTCCCCAGACATACAATCATGTAATTTTTGATAAAGTAGCAATAAATCCTAAATGGAACAAGGAAAGCCTCATCAACAAGTGGTGTTGGCACAACTGGTTAGCCACTTGCAAAAAAAGCAAACTCAGACCCCCGCTAACACCATGTAAGAAGGTAAAATCCAAATGGATTAAAGACCTTGATATCAGATCTGAAAACATAAAGTATAAAGAACAACAAGTAGGTAAAACACTCCATGACATTGAGGCTAAAGGCATCTTTAAGGAGGAAACAGCACTCTCCAAACAAGTGAAAGCAAAGAATAACAGTCTGGAATATACCTCCATGCTATCTCCCGGGTCCCAGTCTGGAATATATTAAGCTGAGAAGCTTTTGCACCTCAAAGGAAATAGTGCCCAGTATACATGAGCCATTGAGTGGGATAAACTATACACCCAATACCCATCAGATAAGGGGTTAATATTCAAAATTTACAAAACACTGACAGGACTTTTCAAGAAGAAAACATGCAATCCCATCAAAAATTGGGAGAAGAAATGAACAGATACTTTGATAAAGAAGAAATACAAATGGCCAAAAGGCACAACGAAAAATGCTCTACATCACTAATCATCAGGGAGATGCAAATCAAAACAACTATGAGGTACCATCTCATACCACAGAGATTGGCACACATCACAAAGAAAGGCAATAAGCAGTCCTGATGGGGATGTGGAGAGAAAGAAACTCTTTCACTGCTGATGGGAATGTCATCTTGTCATCTAATCCAACCTTTATGGAAAGCAATATGGAGATTCCTCCAAAAACTAGAAATTGAGCTCCCATATGATCCAGCTATACCATTCCTAGTGATATACCCTAGGAACACAAAAATACTATTCAAAAATCCCTTCCTCATACCTATATTTGTTGCAGTGCTATTTACAATAGCCAGACTTTGGAAAGAACCAAGATGCCCTTCAACAGATGAATGGCAAAAGAAACTGTGGTACATATACACAATGGAATATTATGCAACCGTCAGGAGAGATGAAGTCATGAAATTTTCCTATATATGGATGTACATGGAATCTATTATGCTTAGTGAAATAAGACAGAGGGAGATAGAGGCACAGAATAGTCTCCCTTATCTATGGATTTTAAGAAAAATAAAAGATATTCTTGCAATATTTCTCAGAGACAAAGAGAGGAGGCCTGAAAGGTTCAGCTCATGACATGAAGCTCACCACAAAAAGTGGTGAGTGCAGTTCCAGAAATAACTACACTGAGAACTATCATAACAATGTGAATGAATGAGGGAAAAAGGAAGCCTGTCTAGAGTACAGGCAGAGGTGGGGTGGGGAGGAGGGAGATTTGGACAATGGTGATGGAAATGTTGCACTGGTGAAAGGGGGGATTCTTTGCATGACTGAAACCCAACTACAATCATATTTGTAATCAAGGTGTTTAATTAAATATACTAAGAAGGCCAAAAAAAGATAAAAGAAACTCAGATTTAAAAAAACTGACTCTATTCTGAGGCCAAGTTGGCCAACAGAGTTCCCTGTGATGGTGGAATATTCCAGATTGGTGTTGTCCAATGTGAGTCACCAGCAACAGAAGACTTGAAATGATCCAATCATGGTACAACTCAACTTCTTTTAATTACTTTTAATTAGTGTGTGTTTTGATGTAAACAGTCACACATAGCCAATGGTTCTTGGGAAAACTCAGAAGCTTCCAAGCAACCAAAGACTGAATTCAAAACAGCAGACAAAAGAATGATATTCAAGCAAAATAGCCAAATGATGCCATTTGGATTTATTTAGAAGGGAGAGAAACTGGAACAAAGAATGGCCAGGTTGAAGCTTCTGTGAATCTCAGGTGGGAGCAGGAAATTCTGATTAAAAGGGTAATATGTTGGCAAGTTTGCAAAGGCTGAAAATACAGGTCTCTGAGGAAACAGTACGTAACTATTACCTCAAATGTCTGGATCTCTGGTCGCTGAAGGTTAACAGCATCACCAAGAAATTCCCAGGAGAGGAGAAATATAAAGTTGTCTGAAGAGAAGGGCATGAACTGAGACTCGGATCCTCTTAAAAACTTTTCAAGATGTGTGTGTATGAGAGAGAGAGAGAGAGAGAGAGAGAGAGAGAGAATGTGTGTGAAGAAGAAAGAGTAGAAAGATGTATAGCTTTCTGCAGAGTGGAAATAGCTGAGGGTATCCCCATCAAGTCAAAAGAATTGTACGTCTCAAGTTGCGATTCTCCAATGAGGATAAAACCAGATATTTTTTATCGAGACCGATGTGAATTACAAGTCTTTCACAGTTGTATTTCAGACACATAGTGACTTTCCTGTGTAGCCACAATGTGAATCTAAAATAAGTTTGCTCCAATTGAAAATAGACATTTTGAGGGGCCCAGGAGATAGCATGGAGGTAAAGCGTTTGCCTTTCATGCAAAAGGTCATCGGCTCGAATCCCAGTGTACCATATGGTCCCCCGTGCCTGCCAGGAGCAATTTCTGAGCATGGAGCCAGGAGTAACCCCTGAGCACTGCCGGGTGTGACCCAAAAACAAAAAAAAATAGACATTTTGAAACTAGTTCAAGCATCCAAATAAATGTATTTCTGTGATAAATATGCATACTTATCCACATACATAAGTAAATGTTAGTAATCACCATACACTCACACACATGGTTAGTAGGAACTTTAAGGTGCCTTCAACAAATATATCCTGTTCCTTGTTCCTTGAGAAAGCCACCTGAGGAAATTCAATCTGTGTGTTCTATTTTAACAGAGAAACACAATTTTATTGTAAGAGCACATACAGACAGTGAAACTTTTTATGCCTAACACAAGGAAGATTTTTCCCATACTGGCAGTGGTTTTTATGTGGTTAGCAGGTTTCAATGATTCTGGACAAGAATACAGATGACCACTCCATGGGATGAAAAGCTCATAAACTTCTGCTTTTAAAGGTAAAATAAATAGAAAATCAATGTCATATGTAAAAAAGCCAAAGATAGATTTAATATTTCGCATACAGAACAGCCTTGACCCTGATTTGCACTATTAAAATCTCTAGCTGATCAAGTCCTATAATGGGACAGTCAGAATCTAGAAATAAAGTTTGTTGGCAAGTGAAGCATTTTGGCTACCAGTATCTCAGAGCAAAAGGAAAATGGCTTTGTACTCAGGCTGTGGAACAAGCCAATCTGAGTCAAAAATGAATCCAGACATCCCCAACTCAATTCAAATGAAAATACCTGCAAGGCTCATTTCTGAAATAACACTGTCTAGATGTTAAGAAATCACATGTACTTTTAAGGACAGTAGCAGCAGGAGATGAAGTCAGTGAGACTCAGAATAAATGAAAATGCATAATGTTAAGGGACACCCCAATATCCTAACAAAGATTTACTAATATTGTAACCCATGGCAACAAGTAGGGCATGGATTTGGAATAAAAGAGACACAAAAACATCGGTAAGTTTGGTATATGGAAGATCCCATTGCCATTGTTCTGAAATATTCATAATTATCATGTTAAACATAAGAAATGACTTTGAAGCCATGGACAATAGCTAGGGTTTCAAAACTAGGATCTGCTGAAACTGTCCAAAATAAATACCAACACCATATAAGCAAGCAGACAGAAAAGGACCCAAGGGTAGTAACTTGCTACTCCACTAAATAGCACAAGTCTAACAGTTTCAGCTTGTGACTTAACTTTAATACCTTAATATTCACTGGAACTCAATATTATATAAATATTGTCATTTCTAAGAAGTAATTAATTGGTGATAGTCAGAAATTGGATGGCGTTTGAAAATTCTTCTGATGGGCAGCATTTTTATCTGGCTATTGTATTCATCCAGGCAACATTTTGAATAGCTTTTTAAAAAGGAACCAGATAATGTCTATGTCTTCATTTCTTCATGAAAAGTGAAGATTCCCACTTCCCCTAGCAACCCCATCATTTCAAATTTATGGTTTCCTTTAAGACTATGACTCTAAACAAGGACTTGAAATCATTTGTTTTAAAAATAATTTCTTTGATATTAGGTTGAAACGTGTTCCACATACATTGTACTATATTTCCAGCCACTTTATTTTCTTAAGAATCATTTTAGCTTTTGAGCCATATCTGGAGGTACTAAGGGTTTATTCCTGGCGCTCTGTTCAAAGATCACTCCTGGTGATACTCAGAAGATCATAGGGGACATTATTTATCAGACTGGGATAGGCAAATGCAAGACAGGTTTCTTACCCACTATACTATCTTTCCAGTCCACCTCCTCTTCAATTTTCTTAATAATCAGAGGCAAAACAGAAGAAATGGAATTTAAAACCATAGTATTAATTCCCATATTTAAGGCAATAGTAAAAGTTCAAAGCAAGTGAGTGATGATACTAATAATAATGATGCCTAAATGGTGTGAGCAATTGCTGTCTAGGAATCATAATTAAAATATAAACCTTTGGCACCATATCCAATTTTCTAATATAATTGCTATGAAATCTGTCATCATTAAAAACTTTATCTTTTTCCGTTGAAAGTATATCATATATTGTTCATTCCAACTTGAACTACTTATTCACCTACCTAGAGGTGAGATGCTGAACTACAGTTTTAAAGTAAAAGTTCAATTCTATTACTTTACAATATAAACCATTTACATAATTTAATCTTCTAGAACAAGGCTAAGTCAGTTACAAAATAAGATGCTTATCAAAACGATAGTAAAGGATTAGTGTATATAAATGCCTTTTAAGAAGATCACAATGACAGTAACTAATGTCAGTTATCAGTTGAGCATCTCATATCTTCCATTTTTGATTCCTTCAGCTATGGTTTACATTGTGGCTAAACTTTTTTTCTTATCTTCAAGTTCATGAATGAGTTGTCTCTAATTCTTTTTAGTTTTTGCTCTGATATCTCTTTCTCAATCCACAAATATAATATAAAATAAGGTCTGGTGGATGATGCCCGGGAGATGAATCCCAGGGTAATGTGGGAATTTGCTTTTCAGATGATTCAGCAGTGTCTGTATAGTTTTCCTCAGGCCCTGAAATGGTGACATTCCCACTATAAGTGAACAAGGACTTCTGTCTCACTGCCTCCTCATCAGCACTGGCTGTTTCCAAGAGTGTTTGATGCATTCTCATAATTTTGATTTGCATTTCCTTAATAGAGATAACACTTTTTCTTATATACCTAAGGACTACCTGTATACCTTCTTTAAGGAACTATTCTCCTCAACCCATTTTTAATGTGGTTGTTAGTTTGTTGTTATAAAATTTTATAAGTGCTTTATATATCTTGTTCATTAGTCATTTATCTGATGGTGTGTGAATACTTTTTCCTTGTAATATGGTGTCTTTTTATTTTAGCTATATTTAAATTTGCAAAACCATTCTAGTTTATTAGTCTCACTTAGTTTGCTTTTTATTCTTATCAATGCTGTCAAATTACTGAAGACATGACAATGTTGTTATCAAGAAAAGTTGAGTTATCATTCCTCTATATAGCTTATGGATTCAGTAATATTATCAAAAAATTTAAGTAACTTTAGTCTTTTCACGTAGAATGAGATATAGATCCAATACCTTTTCTTTGCACATAATTATCCAGTTTTCCTAGCTCTATTTGTTAAAAAGACTTTTGTTCCTTCAAGAAATGCACTTAGATCCTTTGTCAATGATTTTCCTTTTACCTGGTATATGAAAAGTCCTCCTGGCCTCTCATTCTATATTGTAGTGCTGGAAGTCAGACTTGATTCCAGTTCCATAAGGTTTTGATTATTATGCCTTTATAGCATAGATTAAAATACCATCTTCATTTTTTTTCAGAATTGTTTAGGTTCCACACACAATCACTAATGCTAAAAAAAAAAATACACACATCTTCATTGCTATGCTAGCTGCAGAGCTCAAGATCTGTAAATATGTAAAATATCCAATACCAGATATGTATATAAAGAAATTCTATGTATATACATTGTGCAATACTACTCATGTAGAAAAAAGGTAAAATATTATATTTTGTTACAACATGGATAGAATTAGTGCAGATATGTTAAGGGAAATATATCAGAGAGAGAAGAATATCAGATGGCCTAACTTATATTATGTTGTATATAAAATAAAACAAAGCAAGGAAACATAAAGTACTTGAAGATAACTTCGACTACAAAACTGTGGCTCTTAAGCTGTGGTGATGATGGGAGTGAGTAAGAAGAGGCAGAACAAAAACGACTGAAGAAATCTGACAGTTTTCTATGTACTGGTTGGTGGTGGAACTGCAGTAACTTTAGACAAGAGCATATATTAACACTATTGTAAACTATTACCTCAAATACAATTAAAACAAACTATTACCAAAAAAATTTATTTAATTCACAATGACCTTCTTGAATGCTGAAAACATTTTACATCTAATCTTCACACTTTGTATCATAAATTAAAATGAGGCTTTAAACATGCATGCTGTGGTCCACTCCTAGGATTCAATGTAAACCTAGGATGCAAATTGTCCTCCATGTCTTCTTCTTTAGGATAGGTAAAGGCGTTTTTAACCTAGGATACCAGATAGAATTAAACAACATACCATTTCCCTAAGACAGCTGTTCAGGGGAGTGAGAAACAATTAAATCCTGACCAAGACCTGGGCTGTGAGTTTGTTTAAATATCTTCTTTCATTCCTAATGAGAACTCCAGTTTCATGGGTCACTAACACCAGAAATATTTTCAAAATTTCTGGGAAGAGTTTGATCCATTAGGAGAGGAACAGAGATCTGGGAGGCAGCAGCGAACTCCAGATGCTCATGTCAGCATTTACTTCCACAGCAGTGAAGTTAACTCTTATCTTGGATAAGCGCCATGTATAGGAATATTTTGTATCTGTGTATTATCTAAGCAAATCAAATTATATCCATGTCTCTTAATTTGATGTTTCTCATATGAGCTACAGTCAAGAACTTAATGTTGTCTGTAAAAGAACTCAAAGTTTACATATTTGGAACCAAATTCAACAAGTCTTCGCATTTCTTTCTTCTTGAGTTTCATTTATCTTCTGGATATGAAAGAAACTACCCACACATCAAAAACCTACTATCTCCTGCTTCCACTCTCATTTGTCATGCAATAAAGCAACAATGACACCCCAAAGTAACTAACTAGATTTCATCTCTTTCCAATTCCCACTTAAATGCTGTGTTCTTTTATAATCTCTTTATCAATGACAGCAAATTCATGTTACAGAACACTGGACAATCACACTAATATTCCATTGCATTAGTGATGTGCAAACCATGAGTATTCGCAATGCCAATTATTCAAGTCTAACAGAGATGGCAGTTCTTCTAAGAGCTCATGCCATCCATATATACTTTTAATAGTTACAATTGAACAATACAGAAAATCATTGAAGCACTCTAGTCTCCTTGGTGATAGTTATTTACTCATAAATGTAATCCATTGATATAGATACATGAATTTAAAAGTCATGAATTTATGCCACTGGAGGAAAGATCAGATTTGAATCCCAGAGTTAGAAAGAGACATTAGTTTTCTAAGAACATGGTGTGACCTCTGATAACACAGTTATTAATGGCAACACTCATCAAAATGCAAGAATTGTTTTTGTATTTTGAAAGTAAACTACTTAACCTCTTGTTGGATATATTTTTCTCTACTGCCTCGACAAACAAATTGGAGAAGTAAATAGACTGGATTTCAACACACCAGAGAAGCACAGCAGACATCTCCTCATAAAAGATATCTGGACCTGTTGATGCCAAAGAAACATGTCAGATTACATGGAACAAATATGTCAGAGTGATGAAGTCAGTGTCTACATTCTAGGAACAACCACTGCAGGGAATAAAGTAAGCCACATGTCTTCAGAGGATCCCAAGTGCTCAGAAATTGGAGGTCCAAGCAGAAGATCCTCATAGGGAAAAGGGGCTATTTGTTGAAAACAGGGAAATAAAACTTCTTGACTATTGGGAACCTTCTGATCAATCAGAAGTCACTCTCCTCTACCTTTAAAATACATAACTCTATGGATTCAATAAATATGAAGCTTAAAGCTTTGAACCACTAGGAACCACTAGATACAGCTGGCAATCAGTGTCAGATATCAAAATAAGAAGAGACAGTAACCGAGAATTGCACACATTCAAATCTGAAATTTCCTAAACCGTTACATCTGTTTAACTACAAGAAAAGAGGAGATCTACTCTACATAAGAATTAGTCCAGGGTGTCCAAAGCTCTAGCACAGTAGATGGACTCTTTGCCTTGCATTTGGCCAACCCAGGTTTGATCCTCTCAAAACCAATATGGTCAACCTAGCATGCCAGGAGTGGCCCCTGAACATCGCTGAATGTGGCCCAAACTGCCCTCCCATAATAGAATTAGTCCAGAGTAATTTATCTTTATATAGAGATTTTTAGACTTCTCCACAGTGGAAGAAATATATATCATTTTCCTACTAGATTTCTCTGAGCATCAAATCTACAGACTAGCAAATGAACACCATACATGATGAAACACTTCTCTTTCAGGGCCTGCAACACCCAATTGCTCCTATCTGATTAAAAAAAAGAAAGAAAAACTTCTCTCCCCAAAATATTTAACAAACTCAAACAGAAGAAAGGATCTGAGGAGAGATATTAAAGAGACGCAGAAGGTAATATCTAAAAAAATGTATTTTCAGAAATGCATTGGAAAATACATTCAATGTAGAAATAACTTTTTAGAAATGAAAGATTTAGTAGAAACATTGGAAGGCCAACATAAGAAAAAGTTTATCCAGCAAGAATATACTCATAAATATGTGGAAGATAGATATGAACATATTTTGAAAAATGCTAGTTCTATTAAGCTTCATGAAAAAATAGAACACAGAAAACAGGAACAACATATGTTAGTAGTTATCCAGCAGTACCTAAAAATTGACAATGTGTTTTTGGAATGCAAAATAGTCTAGTTAGTACTCAGCCCAATAAATATGTTTTAGTGCTGTACAAAATGACATGCAAATATTTTATCTGGAAATTTGAGAATTCAGAACACCAAGGATAAGTAAAATATCCAAAAACCATCTAAACAAGTACAACAGGATTCAATGTCAAATATAGACTGAAAATCGGGAAGTCACAAGATTTTTCAAGAGCATAACTAGGAGTCAGGGGAAAACGGAATAGGATTAACAGTGGGAAGAATACCATTCTCTGAATTACATCCCATCATATCAGATATCCAATGGTACTCACAAAAGGCAGGAAGCTCTGAAGAGGATGGTATGATTACAAAGATCAACTGCTACCAAGTGGGCTAAGAAACCTGCAGTGAAAAGTAAAGGATGAAAAAGAAGAACCTAGATGTTACCTTCTAGAGTCCTGAGTAGAGAATTTTTATGAACTTTAGAAGAAACTGAAGTTATGAGAATGTATAAATGAGACACATGATTTTAAAAATCAAATAAACAAAAATCAATTTGCACATATGGCAATTATATTCATAACATGTAGTACTTGGTTGTGATATAACCTAGTTATAAAGTTAGGATAATAACATATGGTTAGAGAATAATGTGGTAATTAAAAAATTAGATTGGAACTCCAGTGGAGAGATGGAGGTAAGAAAATGTGTGAATAGGCATCTCAACAGATGAATAAAATACTCCAGTAGGAGACACTCAGATGAGAAGGAAGCCTTTAAGAGATTATCTACTGCTGAGAATTCAAGAAAGAAAAACTTCAACATTCTGGTGAGATTTAGAGCTACAGCTCCCCAAGAAAACACTTACCAAGTGCAAGTACCTAAACTGGATTCCTGGGTGCCTTCAAAGGGATTAAAAATTAGGTAGGGAACAGAAATCTTTCTGGTTTGTGGAATGTTGTATTTGGTAAAATACTTGCTAATTTGTTCAAGCCACTTAAATTGTTTTCAAGAAATTGGAATAGATTATGATCTAAAATTACCAAGTATTTTTCAAGTTAATAATACTATAAATAATGAGTTAAAACTATCAGGTCTGAGTAAAAATAATGTGTCAAACAGTCCTAACTATATTTAAACCTGAGACAATAATGTGATCTCTTCGTGCACTTTTCCTATGTAATTTCGTATTTGCTTGATATATTTTCTTTTCTACTGTGTTCAAAACATTCCAAACCAAACTCAATTTCCCAAAGATTTTAAGTTCATCAAATGTGATAGATGCTAGACAAAAAAAAAAAAAAAAAAAAAAAAAAAAAAAAAAAAAAAAAAACCCAAGGCCAGCAAAAATTCTGCCTTGGATTCAGTCTGAACTGAAAAAAGGCAAAATTGAAAATTATCATCTAAAATGCCAATATATTGCAACATTTACAATATTTACAACAACAATACTAATATACTAGTAGGGATAAAAAGTTCCCCATAATCTCTCTGTATAGTGGTAGAGACGGTTACGGTTAGGTTACTCTTTTCACACATGCAATATTGAGGAGTACAGCCATGGGAGAAAATAATGAAAACATTTCTGGGTCTGGCCTGGTACCAAGCATTTAAAAAAGTGAACCATTCCAGTAAAATGGAATGGGCTCAAGTAGCCAAATGAGCTTAAGAATTTAGCTATAACCAGGAAATCAAAGGTTATTCCTTTTTTTCGACATCAAAGCAGTCCATGATGAGTCTAATTAATGAATAAAATTCTTGTTCTTTTTTTACAATAGACCTTTAAATTCTTTCCCCCTCAGCAATCTCCAAATGATTTCACTAGTTTCTTTTAGAGTTATTGAGCCCAAATTGCAGCTCCTGTTTTTCTTCATTTCCTTAGAAAAGTAACAAGCATTTGGCTTCAAAACACTTTCTCAATGGCAACTCCCTTCTGTTTTGTTTCTCCCTAAAAAAAATAGTGTCAACAACAGCAAAAATTAATCTAATTTAGTGTATTCAAAACAGAAAAAATGTGGTTCACGGTTCACTTTTACAAAATTCATTAACAGCACTAGCCCATTTATTCACTTGTTTCTAAAACAGGATACCCTTTCAATGAAATACAAACCAGAAGTAGATGAAATTCCTCTGCATGAATACTATAATGATCCAGGGAAGGAGAGATTTCTCTATAAGGCAGACTCTCCATACCTGAGAGTGAGCAATGGCCAAAGAAAAGGAAGATTCAACAGCTCTCCAAGTGCACTTTGAAATGTTCAATGAATGTCAGCATATCAAATCCCTTCCTTTCAAAGATCAATGAGAGATTTCTTCAGATGGGAAAATCTGCTTTATCACAGCAACCTAGTTGGTGATTTCTCTGGTTACCAGACAGTACAGATATTGGCCCCAGACCTCAACAGAGATTCTCTGACATTACCAACATTTTATTCTGATGAATGAAGAACTTTAGTCAGGAATTCTTTAGTGAATCGTTTCATTTAATTTGATTCAATCTATTTAGTAACTCAGTTTTGTTTTGATTTGGGGGGCCATACTTGGCAGTACACAGGGCTTACTCCTGGCTCTACACTCAGGAATCACTTCAGGTAGGATTGGGAGGACTATATAGGGTGTTGGGGATCGAACCCAGGTTGGCCAAGTCCAATTTGATATAATGACCCTACTTGCTGTACTATGGCTCTCGCCCCTTACAAATGATGCTAAACACTTGCAAAAAATTGGACTTAGACCCCAAGCTAACATCATGTACGAAGGTAAATCCAAATGGATTTAAAAACCTTGATATCAGACCTAATGCCATAAGGTATATAGAACAACACGTAGGTAAAACACTCCATGACATTGAGACTAAAGGAGGAAACTTGTTCAAGGAGGTAACTGCACTCTCCAAACAAGTGAAAGCAGAGAATAACAGATGGAAATATATTAAGATGAGAAGCTTCTGCACCTCAAAGGAAACAATGCCCAGGATATAAGAGCCACTCACTGAATGGGAGAAACTATTCACCGAATACCCATCAGATAAGGGGCTAATCTCCAAAATATACAAGGCAATGGCAGAACTTTACAAGAAAAAAAACATCTAATCCCATCAAAAAATGGGGAGAAGAAATAGACAATTTGACAAAAAAATAAATACAAATGACCAAAAGGCACATGAGAAAATGCTCCACATCACTAATCATCAGGGAGATGCAAATCAAAACAACTATGAGGTACCATCTTACACCACAGAGATTGGCACACATCACAAAGAATGAGAACAAGCAGTGTTGGCAGGGATGTGGAGAGAAATGAACTCTTATCCACTGCTGGTGGGAATACTGTCTAGTCTAACTTTTATGGAAAACAATATGGAGATTCCTCCAGAAATTGGAAATTGAGCCCATACGATCCAGCTATACCACTCCTAGGGATATACTCTAGAAACACAAAAATACAATACAAAAATACCTTCCTTACACCCATAATCATTGCAGCACTATATACCATAGCCAGTCTCTGGAAACAACCAAGATACCTTTCAACAGATGAATGGCTAAAGAAACTGCAGTGCATATACACAATGGAATATTATGCAGCCCTCATGAGAGATGAAGTCATGATATTTTCCTATACATGGATGTACATGGAATCTATTATGCTGAATGAAATAAGTCAGAGAAATAAAGAAAGATGCAGAATTGTATCCCTCATTTTAAGAAAAATGAAAGACATTCTTGCAATAATTTTCAGACAGAAGAGAGGAGGGCTGGAATTTCCAGCTCACTTCATGAAGCTCAACACAAAGAGTTATGAGTGTAGTTACAGAAATAACTACATTGAGAACTCTCCTAACAATGAGAATGAATGCAGGAAGTAGAAAGCCTGTCTAGAGTACAGGCAGGGGGTGGGGTCGAGAGGAGGGAATTTGGGACATTGGGGATGGGAATGTTGCACTGGTGAAGAAGTGTGTTCTTTATATTACTGAAACCCAACCATAATCATAATTGTAATCAAGGTATTTAAATAAAGATATTTAAAAAAGAAAAAAGAAAAATGTTTACTAGGAACAACCCACAAATTAAGATTTCTTAAATAGTAATGTCGTTATTCTTTTGCCATATAAGAGTTTATGATTGTAGGGGCCAGTGAGGTGGCGCTAAAGGTGTGTGCCTTGCAAGCACTAGCCAAGGAAGGACAGCGACTCAATCCCCTGGTGTCCCATATGATCCCCCCCCCCCAAGCCAGGGGCAATTTCTGAGTGCTTAGTCAGGAGTAACCCCTGAGCATCAAACGGGTGTGGCCCCAAAAACAAAAGCAAAACCAAAGAGTTTTTGGTTGTAAATTTATCTCTGAATTGTTTCAGTTACTTAGTTACTTCCTATTAGTTTGAGAGAGAGAGAGAAAAGAGAGAGAGAGAAGGAGAGGGAGAGAGAGAGAGGGAGAGGGAGAGAGAGGGAGAGGGAGAGAGAGGGAGAGAGAGAAAGAGGGAGAGATAGAGGGAGAGGGAGAGAGAAAGAGAGAGAGAGGAGAGAGAGGAGAGAGAGACAGGAGCAGGGAAAATCACACATAGGTGGGAATTCCTTTGATTCAATCACCTAAGGACAAACTTCTCAGACTTTGCATAGCTGAAGGTTCAGCTGAGGATCCAAGTAGGCTAATGAAATCAGTGTGCATGTGTCTTAATTATTCTCCTGTAGCCCAGAAAGAGAATATATGAAATTTAACAGCCATCCCACAGAAACGGAAGCATATGGTTCCACCTTTATGTGATAAAGGAATGTAAGAAATAGGACACCCACAGGCAAATAGGTCTGTGATCATTTTATCTGGGTGATAAAGCTAAAGTGGAACTCAGAGACTGTAGAAAAACAACTGATTTGACTACGACCTTTAATGGGGTCAGAGCAATAAAAGTACAGTGGGGAGAGTGTTTGCCTTGCACATGGTTGATCTGGGTTTGAGTTGTATCACCTTAAATGGCCCCTTGAACTTGCTCTAATTGATCCCTTACACTTCTGTGTACAGCCCAAAAACCAACCAATCAATTAATAAATAAGACCCTTTAAAGATTTAGAAGGATCCCCAATACATTCATTGGTTGTAATTCCACTATAGATCTATAAATAATGGGGAATTCTTTATAGAAAAATTAATTTGCTGCAAATCAAGCAAGGCAAATAAAATGTAAAAGCTAAATATATACAGAGCCATTTTAAAAAAGTAGGTTGGAGATCATCAGCAATGAAATAATTTATCAAAGTCTAAAAGCAAAATAATTCAAATGGGAACATTTTGTTCACGTACTTTTAAAAATAAAGCTATTCATGAACCTTAAAACTACTATCACATGTAAATATAAAGTATTATTATGATCTACATAATTGGGAAAAAATTTGTGTGATTGCAAACCATGTACTGAAACTTTAGAAATGTATGCAGACATTTCTTCCTTTCAAGGAGGAAAAGAGACAACAGTTCACCTTTTTCTCGGTGACATTTTAGCAGAAGAAAATCCCTAGTGCTCCCAGAGTGAGCTCTGCACAATCCCAGATCTACATGCACATGGGGACTGCCTTGTTTAAAAATAACTGCAGGTCTCAGTGAATAACTGGAGCAGGTGAAAAAACATATATAAAGGATATGGAGGCAAAGGACTTCTACAACTGAGATGGCACATTCTAGAAGCACTGTATTTATACTTCACATCAACAAGACTTTCCTTATACTGAACTATGAATAGCATTTTCCATAGTTCACAGAGTACTCAAGCTAAACACCATTTTTGACAGTAACTGCTATGTGGGACTAGTTTTTTTTCAAAGACCACCTCATATAAAATGAGATTTGTCTGTGCTTTGGTTTTCTTTCTGCTGATTATTGTGGAGTGATGCCTTGTGGAAGGTGATGGTGTTGCTAGGTCAGCCAAGAAATAGCTTCAACTTCTCCTTCTGGGCCTTTTCATCTTAATCCTAACTTGTCTTTCCAGAGGCACATTTTTAAAAGCTATATGATGTATCTACCAGAAGAGGAGCAGTAAGCACCAAAGAATGGATACCTACTTTACCACCAAAAATCTCTTAATAGACTTCTTGCCCTTAGAATGACAAGGTATGTTCGTGCTTCTCCCACTAACTTAGCATATGGGGAAAATTGCCTAGTGGGAAAACATTCAATTTAGTAGTGGTTGATAAGGAATCGACTTTGAAAGTACTTCTGGAGCAAACTTGCTAAGAGAACAGCTCAAGTTCCTTTCAGTTTTCTCTTCCCACAGCCAAGTAATCAGAGTAACTATAAAGCCCATCTACTTTAAGTATGGATTCTAGAAGCTTCTTTGATGAAAAGAAGCACTTAACTCAGTTCAAGTGTCTCTTTACCTATCCTATTTTTCTTTTTTGCCATAGTACTTTTATTTTTTAGCTTTTGGATTACTAGTGTATTTAAAATATTCATTTTTTATTGATTATTCAGAAAGAGGGAGAGTAAAATCTATGAAACACTATCTTTGAACACTATCTTGGAACACTGATGTTACTGCTTATATACTTACTGTTACAGTTAAGGTAGTGTGGCCACAATAGTACTACTAAAGTTTATGGTACTAGGGCCCGGGAGATAGCATGGAGGTAAGACGTTTGCCTTTCATGGAAAAGGTCATCGGTTCAAATCCCGGTGCCCCATATGGTCCCCCGTGCCTGCCAGGAGCAATTTCTGAGCATGGAGCCAGGAGTAACCCCTGAGCAATGCCGGGTGTGACTCAAAATCCAAAAAAAAAAAAGTTTATGGTACTAATATACAAAGATACTTCATACCACCAACAAAGTTCCCAAAAATCTCTACCACTGGCCATTGGCCTCATGTTATACTTTGTCTGAAATAACCACTCTGAAAATGCTAGTGGATTCAGGATCTATCTAGGAGTCAATTATTTAAGAATAGGGCAGATAAAACTGCATTTCTACAATCCAAACAGGAAACATTGGGCCGGTCTCTTATTTTAACAGATTTTCATGACTTTACCTTTAAAATAAATTTCTCTCACTATCTTTAGCAATTGCCTCCCTGGGGTTCTAGAGGCATATGTCTATTTAAACTCCTAGTGCTAAAGGGTGTTGAGACTTGCAAATGCCAGAAAATGACATCTTATTAAAACAGAAGAAAATGCATTTGAAACTAGTGAAGTAGCATTGAGTAGAAGAGAGAAGAAATATGTCACTGACCTTGAAAAAACCAGATCAGGTCTCATGAAACTGGCTCTATCTGAAGTTAAGTCTGTCAATAATAAAATAATAATGCTAGTCTATCTTGAAGGACTGATGATTCTAAAACAATCTACCAGCATGGATAAGCAAGTAGAGCTAGCTGGAAATTATAAGCTTCTTGTTGGCCAAGAGATAATAGGGAATTGTATGTGTTACAATGAATGAACAATGTTGGTGGGCAAGAAAACAAATAAAGCAAACAAACATTAAGAAAAAAAAGACCACATAGGTGAAAATACCTAAACAGAAAGAGTAGTGTTCTCTTATTTAGGATAGAAATTATCCACTGGGGGCCGGGCAGTGGAGCTGGAGGTAAAGTGCCTGCCTTGCCTGCGCTAACCTAGGACGAACTGCGGTTCGATCCCCCAGTTCCCCATATGGTCCCCCGTGCCTGCCAGGAGCGACTCCTGAGCGAATAGCCATGAGTAACCTCTGAGCATCGCCAGGTGTGGCCCAAAAACCAAAAAAAAAAAAAAAAAGAAAAAGAAAAGAAAAGAAATTATCCACCAAAGATGATGCTGGATTTGACCCTGAAACAGTATAAATCTAGACCTTCTCCCTTCTCTCCTCAACACTTGAGGAATATGAATTAATAAATGGAATTTTGTTTCAAGGATTTGGGAAAAGGAAGTGGCATTTCACAATATTTGAGATGTCAAAGGTCATAGAGCAGGGCACTTGTACCAAAGGCTTTCATTGTTTGTCTCTGGTTATCATTTCCAGACCCAGGAATTCTGGTCCAACCTCCATTAACTTTCGGCCATTGGCAATCAGTTGTATATTAGAATTAGGGTATATTCTGCATCTATCTTGACATTACGTTTAATTGTTTTGTTGTTTTGGGGTCACAACCAGCATTGCTCATGATTTACTCCTGACTCTCTACTCCTGGTGAACTAAGGGAACCATATAGGGTGACTGGGATTGAATTTGGATTAGAAGTCTATTGTCTATTATCTCTCTGGCCCTATGTTTAATTTTATTGCCATTCTTCTGCATAGTATGAGTAGAAAATATCAGATAAGGCATGAAACATGGTGCAACTTGGTGACCAAAGAAATATCAGGATGTAGAATGTATGTAGCTCAGAGTGGAGTTATGTTTATCATGGCCATGGCACTAAATTGAATCCCTGAAACTTGGGGAAATGACATAACACAGTTTAGAATAGCAAACATCAAGAAACTATTCCATTTTCCAATTGCACAACCAAAAAGCATATTTATGTATAACTTGGAAAACAGAGGTTGCAAAGAGATGGTATAAAACAGTCTTTGTCACTGGTTTGAACTATAATGTTAAGAAAACTTTCAGTTTTAACATTCTGATCTGAATATGAAGTCAACTGGACAATGAATATTCTGTTCATGCAAATATACCCTAATAATATTTTTAAAACTTCTTAATGATGTTTCAGAATGAGTCTGAGATTTAAAGCACTTCCTAGTTCACTTCTATCTCCAGGAGTTTATTAGTTATTTTTCTATCAGAAGCAAAAGGGAAGAGATAGAAACAGAAGCCAGAATGATAATAAGCTAAAATACAACGTTGTTAAGAAATTGAAAAATCTTCAATAAAACACAGAATCTGACTATGTATACTGCCACCTAGAACTCACTGAAATGCAATACATTTCTTCTCAGATAATAGCAAGAAACTCAACATAAAAACTCTCCAGAGGTGGCAACTGGCATTGAAGACAACTGCTTATTTAAAACCTGTCCCTCGGGGGCTAGGGAGAGTGGGGAAGACATTTGCCTTACTCCCAGCTGACCCAGGTTTTATCCTCTACTAGAATCATCCTCTAATCCTGTCAGGAGTTATCCCTGATTGTTATCCCTGATGGAAGAGCCAGGAGTAAACCCTGAGCACTACCAAGTGTGACCAAAAAATTATATAACAACAACAACAATAATAATATGTTCTTTAATGCCATGAGCATTACTTTTCTTTATGTATTTGATGTCTTCACAATAAAAAAATGCTGAAATGTTTCTATCTTCCCATTGAAAATTCTTCTTCCTCTATGATCAGAATTAAAAGGAAAAAAAAAAGAGAGGAAGACTTGCTTTCCCTGTTCAATTAACATCTCATGTTCCAATGTATGTTCTTCTTTTAAATGTAAAGAACATTACATGAGTTATAAGAATGCCACTTAAGGCCGGGCAGTGGCGCTGCAGATAAGGTGCCTGCCTTACGGCGCTAGCCTTGGACAGACCACGGTTCGATCCCCCGGTTCCCATATGGTCCCCCCGTGCCTGCCAGGAGCGACTTCTGAGCGCATAGCCAGGAGTAACCCCTGAGCGTCACTGGGTGGGGCCCAAAAACAAAACAAACAAACAAACAAGAATGCCACTTAAACTCAAACTACTAAATTTAAGTAAAGGGAGAACATTTTGAAAAGAGTACTTATTTATATTATAATATCTTTATTATGATTACAAACATCTTTGTAGCTGAATTTCAGTTATAAAAAAAATAACACCCTCTTCACCAGTGCAACCTTCCCACCACCAATGCCCCCATTACCCTCTTTTCCACCCCTGACTGTATTCAAAACTGGCATTCTACTTCTTTCAGATTATGCTGAGTGAAATATGTCAGAGGGAGAGATACAGACACAGAGTAATATCACTCATCTATGGAATTAAAAAAAAAGACAATATTGTAGTGACACTATTGTAATAACACCCAGAGACAGTAGAGATGAAGGCTAGGAGGACTGGCCACTCTTACCACAGAGAGTGGTGAGTACAGTTTTAAGAGAGAGAGAGAGAGAGAAAGAGAGAGAGAGAGATATCTACACTAACAACTATCATGACAATAGTAGTGTATGGGAGCACTTATTTAAATTGCAAATACGTTATTCTCACTTTACTTCTAATATAGTACTAAAATGTACAGAGAAACTGCATTAACAGGATTGTAAATTAAGGTGACTAAGGTACAATTAAAATGAAGTAAATTAAAAATTTTAAAGAACTTTAGAAAATTAAATAAAATATACAGTGACAAAAATCAGTAGCACTTTCAAAATAATAAATCGCAGTTTTGATTGATATATGCCCATTGATGCTTTGCTCTACAGAGATAAGTGTAATCTTGCACATTTTAATTCTAGACAAAGAACTAATCAGGGAAGAAAAAAATCTACCTAACACATAAATAGATGAATAAGCAAGAAGTATTTCAGAAAATCCTTCCTATACTGCCAGAAAAAAAAAGTCTCTCCAGAAGAGTCAGCGTCTTCGTTTTCTAATCAGAAGAGATTTCCAGTTATTTATGCTGTTAGATAAAAAAAAAATCTTGGTATTCTGAGCCAGAACATGGTGGGGAGAGTGTTTGCCTTGCACATGGCAGACCCTGGTTAGATCCTGAGCATTCTATATGGTCCACCCGGGCTGCCAGGAGTGTAGCCCCAAAACAAAGGAAAACAACTCAGTATCCCAAACACACAGTGCATTTGAAATCTGAAAAACAAATTGTTGTATCTGTATATATTTATTTGTATGCTAGTTTATTTATGTGTTTATTTGTTTGTTTAGAGGTCGGGGCTACACTTGACTGCACAAAGGGGGGTCACTCCTAGAGGTACTCAGAGAATAGATTAGGTGTGCTAGGGATAGAACCAAGTTCATCCCTGAGCAAGGCGAGCTCTCTCCCTGCAGTACCCAACAGTAGTCTGTTTGCAGGCACTATTCAGTCTAACAATCCAAGTGCCATCTGCCCAGGACAAAAGGGAGCACTTTGCCAAGCAGGTTCCTCCCCCTTTCTCTGAAGCAGCACCCTAAGAAATGCTTGATAAGTTGAAATAAAGTAAAACATTGGGTGAAAGGATGAACTGAGCCTGTGCAGCCCTCTGAACCTCCAGGCTCTGCAACAGGGTCAAGGATGCTGTTATGAGCACCTGCTTTGGAAGAATGGGGTGGCCTCTCCCTGAGGGTGCAGACAGCAGCTCCCAGACTGTCCTGTCAGGTCTTGCAGAACAGGGACTCTTTAGGGGCTTTGGGCCGACAGAGAGGGCGCAGGAGAGTCCAGGCACCACCTGGAGGGGAGCGAAGGAAGCTGTGAAATGAAGGGTATGGATTCCAGGAGCCTGAGGCTCCCCCACACCCTGCTTTCCAGCATTCTCATCTGAGGGGGAGTACGGGATGCTGTAACAGGTCCCCAGGTGAAGGCTCCCTGGGAAATCCGTTCTGCTCTACCCTGAGGATAAGGATTTCCTGTCCACCTGAGATGCTGCAGGCCCTGGAAATGGTTTTTTCTGAGTCCCTGGGTCTCTGGCTCCATCCACAATGGCTGACTAGGGAGGGATCAGAGCAGCACAAGGATCAGCCTGTTTGAGGAAAGGTTTTGCTCTGGAGCCATGATACTAGATATTATCATGGACCTTTTGTTTTCTCCCTTTGCTTTCTTTCCATCAGAAATGAATTTTTAACTAGCCTTCCTGAAATTCAAGTTTTGCCCTTTGTCTATAAAGAAAAATAAAATTTTTCCTCAAATTGCAGACATCAAACGTGTTTCTCTTTGTGGACCACTTGGTAGCCTTTACACAAATTGTCTTGTGGCTATGTGACTGTCTTCTGTTCCACTCCTGCATCAAATATGGGAAATAACTCCCACATTTGCTTATGTCCTTAGACCAAAAACAGTGACTTTAACAAAATGTCTTGTTTCCTTCTGCATTGTGTGTCATTTGTATAGAAGTGTGCTGCCAGTGTATTTATGCACATTCCTGGCTGTGTCTGCTTGCTCTGAGTATGTTATGCATTTGTGTTGAATGTATGCATGCAGTTGTGTGTTTATGCACAAAGATGTGCATATGTGTGTGCACATATGGCTGTGTGAGTTTTTTGTGTTGTGAATAGAGTGTATGCATGTGTGTATGTGTTCTATGAGTGAATGCATGGATGTATATGTGTTGTATACATGTATATATGGTTTATCTGTTATGAATATAAATATGGTTGTGATGTGTGCTCTAAGTATACATGTGTATTGTGATCATAATTCATATGAATAAGTGTGCTTCATAGAGTATCTGTGCTATGTGTATAAGTACATGTGCATGTTGAGTGCACAGATGCACATTGTATGTAGACATGTATGTGTGTGGACGTGCACACATGACATTTACACCTACATAATCCCTTTTTGGCTGCATTTAAGCAACTTGGGTTATTGTTTTTACCCTCAGAAATACCACTCATAATGTATAAAATAATTTCTAGCCTAAATCCGGAAGTTAATAATAGCTCCAGATTCCTTTACAGGTAAATCACAAACTTGTGGGGGGGGGGCAGAGAGATAGTACAGAAGATAGGGTTTTTGCCTTGTAGATGTCAATGTTCTGATACCTGGTGTGCCATATGGTCCCCCAAGACTAACAGGAATAATTTGTGAGCAAAAAGCCAAGAGTAACCCCTGATTGCCACCAGAAGGGATCCCAAAAACAAAACAACAAAACAAAGCCAAAAAATAACCAATGTGGGTCCTTCAATAATTTACAATAAAGCTGGGGAATAAGAACCAAGAAAATAAAATTGGGTGAATGACCTGAAGTGTTTTTTTGGAGATGATCCTGCATTACGAGAGAATGCTGGGAAGAGGAGCCAGGATAAACACTGAGTCTCTTTACTCTCAAATGAAGGACTTTGGGGTACAAGTCACTTAGCACTGATGAAGTACTTAACCCTCCAACATACCGGTACCTCAAACTGAGGATTGTTTGATTCAACCAATAGCTGCCAACCCCAGTCCTATTGATTCAGAATGCCCAACAAGGTAATCAGATTTCTTAGCTCACCACCATAAAATAAACATTTGAAACACTAGACTTTGCCATTTTTCTTATATTTTATATAGCCAACAGCATTAAAATTTAAAATGAGAATCAAAAAAAAAAAGAAATTATAAGATAGATCACCTTTGAGGAGCAGCAGATGCTTGGACAGAGGAGGAATATACATTTTATTAGTTGCAAGAGAAAGACCAAGTGTTTCAAACACACTTTCAATAATCGAGGATTTCAGTTCTCAGATAGCTGCTTTGAAACAACCTATTTAAAAAGATCTTACTCTAATGCAAACTATTATAATCAGAGATAGTAGTATAAGATAAATTAGTGTAGGACACTAAAATCACTCATTGAACACAATTTCCTTAAGTATTGGTTCTGCTGCCCACAAATATATCAGGAATGGACCATTCTGCCTATCTCAAAGTCAGACAGGAAGTGGGGGAGGAGGAAGATGGGGGAAATTGATGGCAAGAAGTTTGCACTAGTAAAGGGGCTGGTGTACTATTTTTAGGACTGAAACCCGACTACAAATATGTTTGCAATCATGGTCCCTAAATAAAGATTTTTTTTTAATAAAAAAAAAAAGTGTGACTGGAGCGATGACGCAGCAGTAGGGTGTTTGCCTTGCACACTGCTGATCCAGGACAGACTTGGGTCGATCCCCAGTGTCCCATATGGTTCCCCAAGTCAGGAGCGATTTCTGAGGGTGTAGCCAAGAGTAATCCCTGAGTGTCATTCTGTGGGATGACTGTTAGGTTCCTGGGACTTATATGCATGTTTCCTGCCTCTCCTGGCCAGCAGAAAGGAACTAGATTCATACTAGGTCCTGGGATAATTTAGGTAGCCAAGGATAAAAGCAAGTCCTGAGAAAAATCAGCAATCAGTATGTCAGCGTTAGGTCTACAGAAGCAAACCAAGCACTCACACAAATGCATAGATATGCTCATGGATAAGCAATACTATCAAGTGATATATCAATCACTTGATTAAGGCTAACCTGGGCTATCAGCCCAAAGCAAGCTAGAAACCTAACTCAGGAGTGAGTGCTCATGGAGGACCTCAGCCATTTCTGTGGACCTTAAATCTGGCCAAAGCCACGAAAGTCAGGACGGAAGTAAGAAAGCAAATGAAACAAAACTGGGAGTACCTGGCTGGCATCATAGACTAGTAGAGAAAGAGGGTCCTGCCAAGCCAGGATGCTGGGCCAGAAGGAAAAAAGATGTACTCTCCAGTTGATGATCTCTAGAGACAAGCATTTGGGTTTGATTGCAAAATTACTTCTTTCCACTCCAATGTAAATTACTCCCAATCTCCTCAGATATTTTATTGAATTGAGATACAGGTCTGGTTCCACCACTAGAACACTGAAGCGACTGGAATCAGATGGCGGTCTAGAAAATAATTCACTCACACAAGCAGGTAGAGAGAAAAGGCTTTTGAGAAGTTTCCCATGTTATCCTTTGCTCCTAGTAGGCCACAGCTCCATTCCACCAGCTCCCAGGAGATCCAGAAAAAGTAAGAGGTGACTTCCTCTACCAGTTTTTAATCTGAAGGAAAACATCACACCTGGAAGATATGACTGGTCTCAGAAACAACACTATTCCAAGGTGCTACATTCAAAGATAATTCCATACAATGAGTAACAATGTATATGCTCATTGAGATAGAAACAGACAAATCTGTAATTCCACAATATTTCTCTTCATTGCTCTTCCAGGTGACTTTTGAAGCCTCACAAACTGCTCTTCTCCAGAAATCTGCCTTCTAAACACACTTCAGCCAAGATGGGTCACTCTGTCACACCCTGGTCACTCTGTCCAGCAATCAGGATAGGTTCCAAGATGTTTTTTCCGCATTCTGTAATGAAGTCCTCTTTGTCATTCATGTGGATCTCTTGCTGTATCAAGTGAAATATGAATCTTTGAGGAGTATGCCAATGATTAATATTTTTTGCACATCCTGTGAGTGTCCTTATAGTTGGTCACTATCAGACCAGCATGAATGCACATTTCTGTATCTCAAACTATAAGTTACTCAGTTGAATACTTATAACATCAAATTGAGGCCAAACACTAGAAAGGAGGAGAATATGATGGGAAAGGCAAGTTCAATTGCAACCTGAGGCTTAGATCTGTCATACATATTTCTATTTAAGCATATTTAAGCATGTCATACATGCTTCTATTTAAGCAGCCATTGTTTTCCATTGGGGGGGGGGAGGATTAGTATTTATCAGCATGAGAAGATTAGTAAGTATTAACACTTTTCATCAAGGAATGGGAAGAAAAGTTGACTCCATCAACTCTTAGGTGACTCCATCAACTCAGAGTCCTTTAATCCTAAAATGTTGATAAATGTAGAAAAGAAAAAAGTGTTTGGCAAGAGTTATTCTTTCAGTATGATTTTTAAAAAATATCTCTACAGTTCAGTTTTACACACAGACATACCAAAAAAATTAATCATACCTGGAAAAAAAAATCAGTGTTAAAACCGGGATGAAAGTTCATTATTGCTCATATTGGAAGCTTCAATATATTTGGAAGGTCCATTATTTATAGAAGTTTATTCTTCAATATTACTTAAAATTTCCTGGAAAACAGCAATGTTGATGGAGTTATGAGGTATCTCAGCAGTTAAGCATTTGTTTCAAATGTGTGAGGTCCTGGTATCGATCAATGACTGACAACACATCACAAAAGAACTAATAAAGGATGAGAGGAGAAACTAAGGGTTAGGACAGTTGCCTCACATGCCAAAGACATTGATTCAATCTTGGGCACAATATATGGTTCCCTGAGCACTACCAGGAGGGATCCTGAACACAGAGGCAGGGTGAAAAAGGTTTTGCATCTCGTAGAAAATGCTTCTTTGTGTTTCATAAAGTAAATAAATGGAAAATCAATGCCAATTACTATAGATCAATAATTTCTTTATGAATGACTTCATTCCAAATATCCTACTAGAACAATAATAAATATTTACTGAATCTAGAAAAATTCAGTAAGTCATTTCAGTGATAATCTGGCAATGACTCATGAGGTCAGTTCTTTGACCAAGTTCAGGTATGTGTTAAACAAGAATTTGAGTTTAATTTTGTTTAATTATCAAGTTTATAATATTTCTGATTTACCAAGTCATTATCCACTAGTGGGATGTTACAGTAATGAGTAAAATATAGAATCTGCACCATATTTCACTTTTCAAATACTCGAAGTTACTGGATAACTTTCTAGAAAGAAAATCATTTTTCTTGGTCCATACCTCCTCCCAAAACTATAACACATATTTTATATAAGTAAGACATTATAATCCTCCTTTACTTCCCATGTTTAAAGTGATGCTTCAATTGTTTCCTTCCATTTTACTGCCAGTAAAAGATCACCCAATCATGTGATTATTTTATTTTCAGAATTTCCAACTGAAAACAATCTTTTGAGCAGCAGGCTGAGACAGTCACATAAAAGGCTAGTTGAAATGTGGCTTCACAGAATGATTTCTCTTGTAAAGGCCAGTTCCAAAATAAACACTGGTGTCCATATTGTGCTAAAATGGGCACATTCTTCACTCCTTGTGTGTTTCTCCTTGTTTATTTCTTGATTTTCTTTCTGTGTGATGTCTCTCAGGAGGGGATAAAGATACCGTGGGGGGGGGGGGAAACATCACAAAATATTTATTGTTGTCATCAAGTTCCATTTTTCATCACTTAAATCTATGATCCTGGTGTCTGATATTTTCTTATCAGGAAGAGAAGACTGCCAATAATCTAATTCACCTATAGAAATCATATTTAAGATTATGGTTCCTGAAAACTAAACCCAATAATATAGACTTTATATCTATAAACTCCATGGCTCAACTCAACAATATATGATCAGTTTTGACCGTGATTAAACCAGTACTCTTGCTGGGCCTAGATGAATCTGGATGAATTCCACCTCTGTTAACTAACTTTACTTTTTGTTTTCTCTTCTAAGATTAATTCAAAAATACTAGTGAATCTCATGGTCTAATAAAATGAGTTTCACCTATGAGTATCAAAAGTCCTGGTTTTGTAACTTGCATTACTTTGTTGAGGATCATACATTCTAAAAGTCTCTAATAATAGTGTAGATATGGGAAAATAACATAGTAGCTTCTACTAGGAATGTAAGAATGCTTAACATGCACTGGCTGCTTAAAAATCATTCATTATTTTCACCTGAAAAACAGTAATACAGCATTCTCCATAATTGAAGTGTCTCCTCCATTTAAATAAGACTTTATGAAAATCAAATGTCTTATACTCAAATTTATATTAATCAGTTAGTGATACTAAATTCAAGAGTTTTTCTTAAAGTTTTACAGTTCATTCTGATTTACTATAGAATTCTAATAAAACTCTAAGAATGAATATAACTGATTGATATTTTCTCTGATATGCCTACAATAACATTTTCTAACTCTTAATACAGTTACTGCATGAGCTGTAACCTCATGAAAACTTAGGGAGGGTGATTGTATCTTTTTAAATTCAGGGGTTTCCCATTATAAATACTTGTGGGTGCCCATCAGACAAACATGAGTTGGAGAAGGAAAAAAAATCCTGGGCATCTTTTCTCTGACCCATACCCTAAAAGGGTATTGTAAGCAGGGCTTACAATATAATCTGGAGATTCTCCTATATCCGCATACCCCTTGATTCCACCAGTGGTACCCACACATCTCTCTGTGAGCAAAGAAATTGGCTTTACCCTGCGATGCCTTGGTGCTCCTATTTACAATCTGAATCACATCATTGATTCCGGAATCTTTCAGTAGAGTGGTTATTAATGCTGTCAAAAGGAAAACATGAGATTAACTTCCTATTCCTTAAAAATAAATAAAAACTTAATAATTTAAATTAAGTCTAAGAGTCTTCCTATAGAGATCTTTGGGTAAAGAGGAGTTTCCAGTGGTTGCGAATGTAGCACAGTATAGACACAAGACACAAAGGATGACAGAACAATTTGCAACATAACTACTCATAACATTAACTTATCCTAAAACAAAATAACTAGATCTTTTTTAGACCCCCAACCCAATCAAATACATTACATTTTATCTGCTTTTTTCCATAATATAAAAGTCATACAAGCTGTTTGGTTTACTAAATATTCAAAATATTACAAAAGATGACTTTTTATTTTCCTCTTTATTTTTAACTAAAGGATGTCTTATATATTAGCAAGTAGACTCTACTCTAAAAAAAAAAAGGAAAAAACCAAGAGGATACCTCATTCTTAGAAAATTCCGATTTTTGATACACAAAATGATTGGAATTAAAGGCTGATATAATAATGCCATTAATTAAAGAGCACATGATGTAATAGAAACTCTCATTCTAATTCAGACCATTTTATCTGCAAGCTGAAAAAAAGAAACACACCTAACTTTTTCCAAAGGACAATTTTATGGATCATTGAAAAACATACTATGTCTAGAAGCTGATCAGAAAGAAGTTACTGTAGTTAGTGTTTAATTACCCAGCACCAGGAAAGATATATATATATATATATATATATATATATTTAAGTATATATATAAATATATATATATTTGTGGATTCATATAGACATAGGTATATAAAGATAGATACATGCACACACAACTACATATATACATATATATGTGGAAATAGTGTCCCGGTCACAACCTAGTTTTAAAATATCCCTAGGCCTTTGCTTGATCAATATCTCTTATAGAAAGGATGAGAGCAATGCATCTGAATTGAAACAGTATTATTAGAAAATGATATCGGGGGCATAAGGATGTATAATTCATGCCGTTTCGTTTGCTCAGACTATTGTAAAAATCCATAAATCACGTTCGCATTCATGCAGTGCTTAAGTGCAATTTGTCATTGTGTAGTCGAGAGCTCCTTCAGCTCATCAGTGCTTTTAATTCACTGTTTAGAGTTTAACAAAACGCTGACCGCATTTGGTAACGCGAACGATAGTGACATGGAAAGCAGGGCCAGTATGAACCAGGACAAACGAACGAAAAGAACGAACCAGGGAAAGAATGTGTCTGCCTTGAATAACAGGATGCTACTGCTTACCAGAGCACCTGGTAATCTGCATCCTGCAAACTCTAGGGATGAATTTGTTCTCTATGGAGATCCCAACCTTAGAACATAGTAATTAAAGTGTTACTTGAATGTTTATTTATTTATTTATTTCTCTATGCATCTATTTTAAACATGAATTATAACTCTTTTCCAGAACTCTCATCAACATCCATTCTCACTGTGGGTAACCAAAAAGTAGCATAGATAGCGTCTCACTCACTGGCCTTAAAGCTTTGCCCTTTACTGGCTAAGTCAGGCTACACGACTACAGATAAACGTTATTTCTCAGTTTCCCAAGAAAGGGCAACTCTGGGCGGCTCTTGGTTTGCTCTTTTTGTACTGGGGAATGACAAGTGAAAGAAATCATTGAGCTCCATTCTAGCTGCGTATGGTATTTAAAAGACTCCTTATTGACTTTTTAAAATTCTTTTTTCTTCCATTAAAAAAAAAAATCATCCTTCCCTCAAAGCATTGGGCACACTACAATAATAAGAGGCTTTAAATACAAATTGCTTTCAAGTCACGTTTAATCACTGCAAACATTCCTTTATCCAAAGTTCCCAGGGTGGGGGGGAGTAGAACAGAAGGAACCTCCTTACTTAGTTTCAGAGTTTCTAACTAGGTAAAACAGTAAATGCACTGGTGATTCCATTAGCACCCCCTTATTTATACAGTGCCCAATATGTCAACCCAACAACCAGGATTTTGATTTGAAAAAACATTGACCTTGTAATCTTTCACGTTCCTATAACTATTAATCCCCCCCCACACACACACACAGGCACGCACGCATGCACACACACACTGTTATGTTTAAGCATGAATTGGCAGTAGCAAAGATGCATGGGTGTGGGGAGAAAGCTTCTCTCTTCAGCTCCCTGTTTATAAGGTCAAGCAGATGTGGTACTATTGCGCTCCAGAAAAGTCATGGACCCACCAAGGAAGGAGACTGTCAGATATAAAATCAAGGGTTCATTCAATCCCGGAGTGCATCCAAGAGAGAATACAAAAAGACAAACAACAAGAAACCCGGTGGATACTGTCTTGCCGACAGAACTAAGGGCAAATAAACCCACAAATCCATTGCCCTTAAAAGGCATTTTGGGGGGACACATCGAAAGAGTTTTGTATGGTAGGTGGAAAAGCAGGAACAGTTCTTGGTTCCAGGCCAGGGAAGCCAAGAAGGTTCCAAGCCAAGACAGTCTCGCTTGCAAGAAAAAGCTGGGCCAAGTGTCCTTGGAGGCAGCGACCCTGCCCTGGACGCACAGAAGGGCTGGGCCTGGCTCCCCATTCTCGTCCCATCACATATCCTCCTATGGCGCCATAGAGCCCTGGAATCAAAGGTGAGTCCAATGGAGCCTGATTGAAGCCTGTCTGGGCGCCCCAAGAATTTCTGCAGAGCCCCCAGCCGGCAAACCGGGCCGAGTGCGCCAAAGTGCCATTCTGGCCTGATCTGAGCCACTCCGGCCGCTAGGAGCCGCTGATGACCCACGTTTGCAGAGAGAGACTCCTCAGCGCCTCCAAAAAAAAAAGAAAAAAGAAAAAGAAAAGAAAAAAAAGGCAGCTCAAGTGTGCAGTGGATGTAGTGATTATTTACCGGGAAATCTGGCCTTCTGCCACCTTCCCATCTCCACCCGGGGAGCTCCTGGGCTCTCGGCAGCACCTCCTCCATACCCCCCACCACACGCACACACACGGAGCTCAAAGTTCAGCCGCATTTGGGGGAGCACAAACCCTGCTCCAACAGTTTGGAGATGTGCATTGTCATTCAGCCGCAGGTCCTTCCCGCGCATACACGGTGGATACTGTGTGTATACACACACATATACACGGACACGCTTGTGCACACACATATACACACGCACGCGCATGCACAGATATACAAGCGCGTGCACACACATGAACACGGGCCCGAGCGCGCGTGCACGAGCTCTTCTGAGTGTGCGTGCACCCGACAACACTCGCCAATTCCCAAAGGTTCCAGGACCCTGGGCTGGGGTGGGAGAGTTCAGGGAATGGAACGTCCAGGTCCGCTTCAGGGCCTACCCGCAGCGCGCCCGGGCAAGAGCGCACAAGAGGAAGATAGTGGTGCTGCGTCGCCGCCACCCGCTCCAGGGTAGTAGCCCGGTCTCCAGCCCGGTTGAGCTACAGGTTCCTTTTTCACGCCCGCCGCTCCGGGCAGCGGAAAACCTGGAACTGCAAACGGGTCGCACAGGCGGCGATTTTACTGCAGCTGCGGAGGATGAACCGTTCCTGCAGGCGTCCTTTGGCTTCCTAGCGACTCGGAAGCAAGGACCCACCTCCATCCAGCAAAGAGGCGCGGGATGGGGGAATCAAACTCGCCCGGGCAAACCTCTTGTCTGTCCACACTCGCAGCTCATGCACACTCGTTCCATTCTATTCCCTCGGGCGGGGAGCGATGCGCCACGTACCTCGTGTTCCCGCGGTTAGCGAGGTGCGACTCCCCGGCCGGCCCTTCCTGACCAGGACGCCGCCAGAGACCCTCCAACCCAGCCCGACTGGCCGCACAGAGAGAGCCAAGGGGCTGGGACAGACAGATCAACTGCCCGCTGCAGCCGGGGCTTGGGGAGAGAATTCGCGCTTGGCTCCAGGGCGGGGAGGTCTGGGGCCCACGCGCTCCATCGATCATGCCTGTGCTCAGAGTTGGCGCCGCGTTTACACTTGCCCAGGACCCCCGGCGCGTGCAAGCTCTGGACCCCGCGAGTGGGCATTCTCGGGCGCGCGCAAAACCTAGTTGGGGGGTGGGGTTCTGGGGAAAGCGGGGGGTCCTAGGGAGGGGATCCAGGGGTAGCTCGAGCGGTGGAGCCCCGCCTGGGAGGGTGGAGGTGAGAGTAGAGAACGTGCCAGCACGGCCACAGAAGCCCGCAGCGACACACACTCGGGTTCCGCGTGGGCACTTCTCTGGTGCGCGTGCACATGCAAGCACACTCATACACACACGCGCGCACACGCGGGAGCGGGCACGCAAATCACACACACACACACACACACACACACACACACACACACACACACACACACACGTGGCGCAGCGAGCCAATATAGGCTGCCGCCAGACCGTTCTGCTGTTCCTGCAGGCTGGCTCCAAACTGGGCAGGAATTGGCCTCAATCTTGCATGGGGTGTATGTGCTGGGTGCATCCCAACAGTCTGGGGGAGGGGGTGCATAAAACGAAAATGGCCCCAAGCTCAGCTTTGGGCAGCCAGGAGGCACAGAGACCTCGAGGTGAGGTTCCTTGGCAAAGCCCAGGGGCGCTCCTGCACGCCCGAGGCTAGGGGAGTCTAGGCAGAAACTCCCGCGCCTCTCAAGAGACTCACCAAAGAGCTCCCAGTGCAAATGAGGACCGAGGGGGAATCGTGCATCGAATGTGGCGATTGCGGGGTGCGGTAGGAGCCAGGTATTGGGATCGCATCTGCAAGCGCGGCCGTACCCCTTGGGCTCTCCAGGACCCTTTGCATCCCCAGAGGCCACTCAGACCCTCGCAGCTCAGCATTGAACAGGAGCCCCCGTGCAACGTTTGGAAGATTCCCCACAGCTCCCCACACACACTCACAACGTGTCTCCACCAAAAACCCCCCACGGGTGGCCATTCTGCAACTTTCCCCCAACCAGCCAGAGCCATCCGCGGTGATTTTTTTCTATCATCAGCTGCAAGGAAATACCTCCAAGAAAATAATCAGGATCCTAAACGTTGGCGTCATTGGAAACCCCGCTCCTGGGGGAGGAGAGCGGCTGCTATTCTGTTTTTGGTTCTTGGCTGATGCAAACTGGGGGAACCTCGCCATTCCCAGGGCATTCATTTACCTGTGGCTGGGGACCGGGAACTTTCCGCGGCGCGCGCGCGTAACCCCAGCCAGCCAGCGCTCGGGGAGCCGCGGGCGCTCCTCGCTTCTCACACTCACACTCACCGCGGCCGCGGGCGCCTCCCGGCTCCCCCCAATTCTCTCCCCCAAAGCTCCGCCCCCACAGCTGCGTGACGCGCCTGCGGGACGGTGTCCTCAACCAATGGGAGTGGGCAGAAGGGGCGGTGCTCGCCTCCCATTGGTGAACACAATGAGGGCGCTGAGCAAAAACAGAGGCGCGGAGCGCTCGGAGCTCAGAAACGGGCCGCCGAGAGCATCCACTGGACTAGTGGCGGCGGTGGCGGCGGCAGCTGCGGCAGCTTCTTCCCGGGCCGAGGTGGGAGGGAGGCGGGCAAAGCTGAAAGCGGAGAGAGAGAAAGAGAAGCAGCCGGGCTAGAAAAAGGGAAAAAAAAGGCTCGGAGAGGAAACATCCACCGGGAGAGAGAACCTGCCCATCCATCGCACTCCAGGGATGGCGGCGATGGAGACGGAACGAGATGAGACCCTGAAAGCCAAAACATAAATAGAAAGAAGGGAGAGACAGAGAGAAAGAGAAGAGAGAGGGGGGAGAGAGAGATCGCCCACGAGGATCATGCATCCGGAGAAATGAAGAGGATGAAAGTTTTTTGCTGCAGAGCCCTTGTGTGCTTTTCTGGCACCCAATTTTCGGGCGGTCCTTAAGCCCCTTTTTGCCTTTGCCTGGCGTTGACATTCAGAGGCATGTTCGGCGGTGCCGGCCGCATCTCTTCTTCCTTCTCCTCTTCATCTTCCTCTTCCTTTTCCTCCTCCTCCTCCTCCTTTTCCTCCACCCACCATCAGCAAGAAGACACACCGAGGACAGTCTTGAAATACCGAAATCTCCTCCTTGGGATTTGCCAGCGCCGCGTTGCGCCAAGACTGTGGGAATAAAGGACGCTGACTATTGTATTATTCTTGCATGAATTTGTCAGTGGGAAGATTCCAGATGCGGGCAGGGGGACGCCTGTCACCCTTCCTGCGCTAAAGATTGAAAAATGAGGCTGGATGGGGAGGGGGGAAATCCTAAAATGAAGCAGCGGGAATAAGAATTATTTTTCTTTATTTTTTTCCCCCTTAAAGGACTGAAAGCCACCACAGACAGCCCCCGTCCCTCCCCATAGCGCACACTTTCATTTGCTTGTTGTGTTTTGGTGTTGCCTTTATTTATTTTTTTTTTGCCATTTTAATTTCATTTTATTTTTCTTCCCTCCCTGTGCCGGTTGGGGGAGGAAGTAAGTGGTCGGGTGGCTGACGGGCTGCTGGTGGGGGGAGCTGCTTCGTTCCCCCCATCTGGAAATGATTGTGCTATTATCCTTTGCTTTGCTCTGGATGGTGGAGGGAGCCGACTGCCAGCTTCACTACACGGTAGAGGAAGAGCAGGAACATGGCACGTTCGTGGGGAATATCGCCGAGGACCTGGGCTTGGACATTACAAAACTTTCAGCCCGCCGCTTCCAGACGGTGCCCAACTCTCGGACCCCTTACCTGGACCTCAACCTAGAGACAGGGGTGCTGTATGTGAACGAGAAGATCGACCGCGAGCAGATCTGCAAGCAGAGCCCGTCGTGCGTGCTGCACCTGGAGGTCTTTTTGGAGAACCCGCTGGAGCTGTTCCGGGTGGAGATCGAGGTGTTGGACATCAACGACAACCCGCCCGCCTTCCCGGAGCCCGACCTCACCGTGGAGATCTCTGAGAGCGCCACGCCGGGCACCCGCTTCCCTTTGGAGAGCGCCTTCGACCCAGACGTGGGCACCAACGCGCTGCGCGACTACCAGATCACCCCCAACAGCTACTTCTCCCTGGACGTGCAGACGCAGGGCGATGGCAACCGCTTCGCCGAGCTGGTGCTGGAGAAGCCGCTGGACCGTGAGCAGCAGGCGGTGCACCGCTACGTGCTGACGGCGGTGGACGGCGGTGGCGGAGGAGGAGGAGGTGGAGGAGGAGGAGGAGGCGGCGGCGGCGGCGAGGGCGCGGGCGCGAGCGCGGGGCTCCCCCCGCAGCAGCAGCGCACCGGCACGGCCCTGCTCACCATCCGCGTGCTCGACTCCAACGACAACGTGCCCGCCTTCGACCAGCCCGTCTACACCGTGTCGCTGCCCGAGAACTCGCCCCCCGGCACGCTGGTGATCCAGCTCAACGCCAGCGACCCCGACGAGGGTGCCAACGGCGAGGTGGTGTACGCCTTCAGCAGCCACCTGTCCCCCCGCGCGCGTGAACTCTTCGGGCTGTCTCCCCGCAGCGGGCGGCTGGAGGTGAGCGGGGAGCTGGACTACGAGGAGAGCCCCGTGCACCAGGTGTACGTGCAGGCCAAAGATCTGGGCCCCAACGCCGTGCCCGCGCACTGCAAGGTGCTGGTGCGCGTGTTGGACGCCAACGACAACGCACCCGAGATCAGCTTCAGCACCGTCAAGGAGGCCGTGAGCGAGGGCGCGGCGCCGGGCACCGTGGTGGCCCTGTTCAGCGTCACCGACCGCGACTCGGACGACAACGGGCAGGTGCAGTGCGAGCTGCTGGGCGACGTGCCGTTCCGCCTCAAGTCGTCCTTCAAGAACTACTACACCATCGTCACCGAGGCGCCCCTGGACCGAGAGGCGGGGGACGCCTACACGCTGACCGTGGTGGCCCGCGACGGCGGCGAGCCCGCGCTGGCCACCAGCAAGTCGATCCGGGTGCAGGTGGCAGACGTGAACGACAACGCGCCGCGCTTCAGCCAGCCCGTCTACGATGTGTACGTGACCGAGAACAACGTGCCGGGCGCCTACATCTACGCCGTGAGCGCCACGGACCGCGACGAGGGGGCCAACGCTCAGCTTTCCTACTCCATCCTCGAGTGCCAGATCCAGGGCATGAGTGTCTACACCTACGTCTCCATCAACTCGGAGAACGGCTACCTGTACGCGCTGCGCTCCTTCGACTATGAGCAGCTCAAGGACTTCAGCTTCCAGGTGGAGGCGCGCGACGCGGGCAGCCCGCAGGCGCTGGCGGCCAACGCCACGGTGCACATCGTGGTGGTGGACCAGAACGACAACGCGCCCGCGCTCGTCGCGCCCCTGCCCGGCCGCAACGGCACCCCGGCGCGGGAGCCGCTACCTCGCGCCGCCGAGCCGGGCTACCTGGTGACCCGCGTGGCCGCCGTGGACGCCGACGACGGCGACAACGCGCGCCTCACCTACAGCCTGGTGCGCGGCAATGAGCTCAACTTGTTCCGCCTCGACTGGCGCTCCGGAGAACTGCGCACCGCGCGCCGGGTGCCGGCAGGGCGCGACCCGCAGCGGCCCTATGAGCTGGTGGTGGAGGTGCGGGACCACGGGCAGCCGCCGCTGTCGTCCACGGCCACGCTGCTGGTGCCGCTGGTGGACGGCGCCGTGGAGCCGGCGGGGACGGGCGGGCTCGGGGGGCCCGGGGAGGCGCAGCGCCCGGGACGCGCGGGGGGCTCGGGTAGTGGCGGCCTGGGCGGCCTGGGGGGCCTGGGCGGCGGAGGCGGCGGCGGCAGCGCCGAGACCTCGCTGGACCTCACGCTCATCCTCATCATCGCTCTGGGCTCGGTGTCCTTCGTCTTCCTGCTGGCCATGATCGTGCTGGCGGTGCGCTGCCAGAAGGAGAAGAAGCTCAACATCTACACGTGCCTGGCTGGCGACTGCTGTTGGTGCTGCTGCTGCTGCGGTGGTGGCCCTGGGGGTGGCGGCGGAGGAGGCGGCCCTGGGTCCGGGAGCGCGGGATGCTGCGGACGCCAGGCCCGAGCCCGCAAGAAGAAGCTCAGCAAGTCGGACATCATGCTGGTGCCCAGCTCCAGCGCGCCCAGCAACCCGGCGCAGGTGCCTGTTGAGGAGGCGGGTGGCTTTGGCTCGCACCATCACAGCCAGAATTACTGCTACCAGGTCTGCCTGACGCCTGAGTCGGCCAAGACCGACCTGATGTTCCTGAAGCCCTGCAGCCCCGCGCGCAGCACGGACGCTGAGCACAATCCGTGCGGGGCCCTGGTCACCGGCTACAGTGACCAGCAGCCGGACATCCTGGCCAACGGCAGCATCCTGGCCACCGAGGTAAGGCTGCTTGGCAGGGCCGGCCGCCTGGCGTCTCCGCCCTCAGAGAGCCTCCTGTAAGGCCGGTCCGGAGCCCAGGGCAAGGTTTAAGCAGCTGAGGAGGGCATCTGGGTCTCAGTGGGAAGAGCCGGGAAGAGCCGGGGATGGGAGATTGCTGGACGCACGCTTTACCCCACCCTGGGTGTGGACCTGAGACTTTCTCTGCTTCTTGAATTGTTTTTCCTTCCTTCCCCTCACCCTCCAGCCTTCACCTGCAACACTCTTCTCCCCGGTTTTTGGCCTCCTTCTCCCTACCACCACTTACATCCCTTTTTCTTTCCTAAACTCCAACTCTAAGCCCCGCCCTTCCATTTGTACCCCTCCACCAGCCCCTCCCCAGAGGCCTTTTCCACGCACCTCAAAATAGTTGGGGAGGGATAATCCTCAGGGCACCCTATGCAGGCGGGAGGGGGGAAGGGAGAGACCACAGGGTCTCTTGGGCACACTTGGCAAAGCAAGGTCTTTTTTATTTATTTATTTATTTATTTATTTATTTATTTACTTACTTATTTAGCTCCTCTTTGCGTTTGTCCCCAGGCGTGAATAAAGTTCATGCTGGTTTATTTTATTTTATTCTGCTTTTCTTTGCTTAATGTCTTCATGCTTTCAGTCTCTTGTAAAAGCAAGCTCTAGCTTGTGTTGAACTTTGCACACAGTTGTGGAAACTCCACTGCATGTTTGAGAGCATGAGTTTGTGAGATTCCTGTGCTCCGAGATCATGGTGGGGTGCACAAAAGCCTTCGGTCCAGTTTCTGCTTCTGGACAGCCTTTTACAGCCACTCTGGAAGCTCAGCGACCACACAGTGTGAATTTGAATGAAGTTGCTTTGGCACACACCCCTGTATGCTTAAACCTCACCCCAGGAAGGCTTAAAGGATGGTTGTATTGAATCTATCCTTTGGCTAAGAATCACCTCTGGCTGCTGTGTTTGAAACCTCACGGCTTTTCTTCATCAAAGGATGTGCCTTGTCCATTTGGGGGTAAAAGTGACACAATTGGAAGGCTGGGGGTGTGCAGGGGCTTGGATTTCTGTGCAAGAATTTGGGCAGTCAAAGGCATGAAGGTGTCACTAGAGGGAGGGTGGGGTGGGTGTAAGGGCAGATGGAAGAAAGCTTATCAACTCCACTTTGGGAAGGTTACTTATTTAGGTTATAATCCATAGATTATATGGACTCACTTTCATGCCTATTTGTACAACTCATTTGTATCTTCACACAGTTGGAAAATAAACAGCAAAATCATTTCACAAAACAGCCCCCCTTTTTTGCTTCTCGATCGTGCTCTTTTTCTCTATTGTCAATGCATTTGCACCTAAACACTTTTTGAGGCCACTGAAAACAAGACTGTAAAGCAGAAGCAGGCTGAGTCTGTTACAGAAGATAGTTGAGAGGCCTTGCATGAGATTATGGGCATGACCTATGGGAAAAGAAAATGAACCCCGCACACTTAAAATTAGCCTGGACTCTCTGCGTGTTTCTTCCCATATATGAAAATGGCAATATGTAGAATGGCTCCAGTTCCTGTGGCTCTGATTCAGTAATTCCTGATCTGAGGTCTTAGGACCAATGGGAAATTCAGAAGAAAACAAAAAATACACACACATGCACAAACACACACACACACAATTATTTAAGCTCCAGTTAGTTTCTAACTTCAAATGCAGACTAAGTGAAGTCCTTACATTCAAATACTCTTGATTTATTTATTTTTCTCCTAGACTAAGCACCAGCGAGCAGAACTCAGCTATCTAGTTGACAGACCCCGCCGAGTAAACAGGTATGCAACCTTGCCCACCACCTCACTTCTCTGCATGGTCTCTGCACAACTTGCAGGCTCTAGAGTAGAGGCGAGGCATTGTAGGCTATTCAGAACAGGAGTGAGGCATCACATTATTCCTGCATCAGGAAAATGTCTCTAGAGTTTGCAGACAGACAGTGCATAAATACAGAGCCTTTACCCATGAATGCAGGGACACCCTTTTGTCCTATAAAATATCTGAGCGGGCTGGGACTCTGATTTCCCACCTGGGAACAGCTGAGTTTTGGACAAAGTCTAAGTCACAATTCCTGAGGAAGGTCTACATCTGCTCTGTGAAAAGAACAACATGCATTGATAGCAGGCCCTAGCTTGGTTTCTAAACTTCCCCTACTGAGGGCTCCCTCAGAGTGCTGAGGTGCAGGTCCAGAGAGTTGCACCTCAAATGGCTCCAATTAGCTTCCCTTCTCAGTGCTCACCCCATGAGCTCTCTGCTAATCTGCAGCTACAGTCAGTGACCATGTGGTGGCACATGAATGTTTCCTGTTTCTTCACCTCTTTTTGTTTTATTTTCTTCTAATATTCACATTTTTTCCCTGCTTCTAGTTCTGCATTCCAGGAAGCCGACATAGTAAGCTCTAAGGACAGTGGTCATGGGGACAGTGAGCAGGGTGATAGTGACCACGATGCCACCAACCGCGGCCAATCAGCTGGTAAGTGTACCAAGAACTCTCAGAAGGCTGACCTTGAAAGTTCCAGTTTGCTCAATGCTGCTGCTTTTTGTTTGAATGGAAAGACCTAGAAAGAGTAAAGTTCTGAGGGCTGACACCTATAGGGAGAAAGAATGGGGGTCATGCTTGGCGAAGATCTATGGCATTGAAGAGGGTTATAACCATAGATGTGATTTGGGAGGATTCAAGTCAGAAACTCTGCATGGACTGTGTGAAACTATGAGAGAGTCCTTTGGGATGTAATGCAGATGTGTTTGTTGTTGTTGTTGTTGTTGTTTTAATGAGCTAGTTCAGCCCCCAGTCTTTGGTCCATTAAAGTGCTGTTAGACTTTGATTGAGGATGTGATAACCAGAGATGAATGACACCTTTACTCTGAACAAGTCTCCAGGCAGGTCTCTTTTGGCTCTAGAATCTTGGTTTCTGGTTCTGTGGAGCAATCACTTTTGCTGGTCACCAGGAGTTGTCTGAGAGAAAGATAGAGAGAATGATTGATAGAGAGAGAATGATAAAGAGTTATAAAAAGAGAGAGAATGATAGTGAGAGAGGAAAGAGATAAAAAGACGAGAGAGGAAAGAGAGAAAGATAGAAAAATAGAGCCCTCAGGAGGGAAAGCAAGGCTTCCTCCTCTTGCCCTGACTGACTTGCCCTTAGTTTTCTGGGAGTTTCAGCAGGGCTCAAGGCCTATTGAAAGCTCAGCTCTGCTCACAGTGCTTGTTCTCTGGGTTCCTGGGTAGTTACTGATGCCTTTCTAAAGGCATAGCAACCTCTAATTTTATTTTACTCATTTTACTTTTTTCTTTAGAAACTGACTCCTTCAGTTGTCTCAGAAACTGAGAACACTCTCTTGGTACTTAACATTCTCAAATATGAACTGTTCAAGATAAGACAAATATTTTTTTTGGGGGGATCACACCTGGCAGCGCTCAGGGGTTACTCCTGGCAGGCTCAGGGGACCATATGGGATGTCAGGATTCGAAGCACTGACCTTCTACATGAAAGCAAACACCTTACCTCCATGCTATCTCTCCAGCCCCAAGACAAATCTTTTTAATCAAGTTTGGCTTTCCTGCCTTTCTTGATACTCTCATCTCAGATGGGCCCTTGATAACTGTTTCCTTTTCTGCCCTCCACCTCCCCACCACATTTTATGCTTGGAGGTTCTGCAAAAGTGGCAAAGGAAGCCATGTCCTGTCACTTCTCCGAATGCCCCTTTACCCTATACCACTTGGCCACAGTTTCCTATCACTAGAAATTTGGGTATGATTGTGGTGAGGGACCAGGGTCCCTTGAGTTCCAGGTTCCCCATGATGGAGGCGGCGTTGATTCTGTGATCACCCCACATCCCTGGCTGGCTTACACCAAAGGTGAGGCTAACTGTAAAAGGGACTAGAATGGTAGGACCCAGAGCCTTGCACCCTGGGGTGCTGCCAGCCTCTCCTGAGGCAGGAGAGAGGGTGAGCTGTGGTTCTGCTCAGACCTTGGGAAGCAGAGGCTGTGGAGGGCCAGCTCAAGGCTCTCTTTATCTTTCTGTGTGTCATTAATATGCGAACCTAATGAGAGTCCAGGCTGCCAAGAATACCACCCCCCTTCACTGCCCCTCACAAGCCATCACGCTCAGTGAACAGAGCATCTATTTAGTGTCTGGGAACCTGACAACAAACCAGAGCTTGCCAGAAGTTTCTATTGGAGGACAAAGTCCCTTTCATTTTTGGCCTATATATGGCGTATGATTTATTGTTATCTTTTAACACACTAGAGTTGAGAGAATCGCCCCTTTCTGTTCTTTGCTCTGCATCTCTAATGGACACACACCGGCCTTGGAAAACTTTGCAAACAAAATGTGGAATATTTGCAAAGACTCCATGGCAGGTTTCCCTGGAGGATTCTGTTCTTTTCCCACTCTGCCCGCTCTCTCTGTTCTTCCTGCCACCCCCACCCCAAAGCATCCCCATCTCTGTAACTGAACATTTCAATTAGTTTATTCCCTCAGACATAATGAGCCATATCAAACCAGTGAAGAAAGGGAAACTGAGAAACCTCTGGGAAAAAAAAATGTTCCAAGTGGAGAAGATGAATGTCTGTAGTTGGGGTCTTTTGCAGACAGGCATAATGCCCCCTCAAGTGATGTTTCTTCTCTCCCCTGGATAGAGGTGTCAAAGCATCCAGCACTTTCAAATGCCAGGCTGCCCTGGAGGGACCCCACCTAAGAAGCAGGGCGAGTTGCAGCTTTAATCAAAGTGGCACCGATTTCACATGTTGCCTGTTGGAATGTGGACCAAAACCACTGCCTCACCATGTGCTTCATTAGCAGGCAGTGCCCACTCTCTCTACTGGGGACAATCATGCATTTGGGGATGCTAAGCGCACACTCTGCCCTGAGTCCTTGCCCCTCTCTGCATAGCCAGCAGAGCCATTGTGTTGGATTTTACTGGCAGGAGCATCCTGAGTGTGTTTCTTTCTGCAGGCAGAAAACAGAAAATTCTAGAACTCATTTAACTAATGATTCTTTCCACTACAGACATCATAAACTTTCCACTACAACAATCATACAAATTCTGGGCTATTTCCTCAGCATTAAGATCTTTGCACCTGCTTTATTTTCTCCCACCAACTGCCAAGTCCTGGTGCTCTTCTAGAGAAACGTAAGAAATACTGCCTGGCCTGGGATATTGCTTTCCAGAGGGAGGAAAGAAAGTGTCTTACTAACAGAAATGACACCACTTCTCAACTAAGATTGAGGGGAAGTTCAAAGAATCAAGGAAAAACATCTTTCTATCTTTGTCTTTCTCTCTAAATCTCTTTCTCTGTCTCTTTTTCTCTTTTTACCTCCCTTTTTATTTCTACCCTTCTCTTTCAATTTCCCTCTTGCTTCATTTTTCTGTCTCTCCATCTTCTCTCCTTTCTCTCCCTCTTTCTTTCTCCGTCTCTCTTTTTTCACTTTTTTTCTTTCTTCTATCTCTCATTTCCTCATTCCCTACTTCTCTCCTTTTTCCCTCTCCTCTTGTTTCTGTCTTTTTCTCACTTTCTCTTTCTTCCCTCCTCTCTTCCTCTTTTCCTCTCTTATTCCTTTTCTTCTTTCCCCTTCTTTCTTTTCTTTTATCTATTACTTTACTCCACCTTATACTACATCCCAGACTGTTCAGCTTCACCTCCTCTCTGCCTCTGTTCCTCTCCTGTGCCTGCTCAAAATCCTTCCCTCCCTTCTATCATCCCATCTATAGTTTTCTTCCATTTCCTTCCTGGGCCCAACCCTGCCTCACTGCCTCGTGAGCCCTTTGAAGCCCAATATTGTTCACAGAGGGCTTTACGCCTGGCAGCTGCAGGACAAGATATCCCACATGAGCTGCTTCAGTGTTTCAGTCTCCCCATACATACACACCTGGCCTGGGGTAGGACCTGGGCCTTGCCCGTTGCACTGGGTTCTCTCTCTCCTTGCCAAGGTGCTTTCTGTGTTTCTTGGGGCTCTATTGACATACTGGTTAAATATGGCCGAAGGCCAAGACCATGTGGTCAATGCAGGCATCAGCCATCACAAGAGGGAAAATGGATTAATCATCACTGAAATTGCCCAAAAACATTCAAAGCGGACTTAAATAAAATATTATTGCTATGCTTATGGATTGTCTCAGATTACAAATGGACTCCTTTATTAGCCCAGAATAATACCGTGGCACGTTTAGGTGCCCATCCTTAAACATATTAATATTCCCGGGTAGTATTAAAGGAGACCTATGTAGATAGAAGATGCTTTCCTCCATTCATTACATGCATACTATGTGCATAGAGCTAAGATGAATTATCACATGCTTCAAATTTGCCCCTTCAAAGAACCACTAATTTCTCATTCGGTCATTCCTGGTTAACAGGTTTTCCTGAATATAGTCTAGTTTTTCTTCCTGTAATTGATTTTTCTTTCTCTTGTAAGGGAGTTAGTTTGGGATTTCATATTTTTTTAACATATGGTTATGAGATCTATACATGAAACAGGTCAAACTGCAGCTGTAAATTTCAAAATGTTTTGAATTACCACAATTTCAAACAAATACCCATAGACTATATCAAGTCACTGGACCATTATTACAATTCCAAAGCATGAAGGACTTTTCCTTTCTAACTCCATTATAAGACTTTTCCAAATAAGTCTTTTCCCTTCCTAACTCCATTAAGATGTTTTTAATTGGGGTGAATTAGTTTTTGATATTTAAGAATAAAGTTAACAGGGCCCAGGAGATAGCATGGAGGTAAGGCGTTTGCCTTTCATGCAAAAGGTCATCGGTTTGAATCCCGGTGCCCCATATGGTCTCCCGTGCCTGCCAGGAGCAATTTCTGAGCATGGAGCCAGGAGTAACCCTTGAGCGTTGCCGGGTGTGACCCAAAAAAAACAAAACAAAAAAAAAAGAATAAAGTTAACATACATCATATTTGCAAAACTGATTCGGGTTTCTGATTAAAACAGGAACTCAAATCTTTACAATTCTGAGAAATTTAGAATAAGAAAAATCACATAAGACAAAACCTGTACAGAAATGGGAAAATTTATAGACAATTTGAAAGATGATGGGAGAAGCATTTTTGATATAAATATTTTGATTTTTAATGACTTATAATGAAGGAATGCTCTAAGCTTATTTTACTAAAAATTATTTCACTTTCTGGGATTTAAATCAGTATCACTTAGCTGTTCAGTGCTAAGTGTCTAAAAGAAGAAAGGAAATTTCTTCAAACATTGAGTGTTGGTTTTCTTTTCTTTTCTTTTTTGTTGTTGTTGTTTTGTTTTGGGGCCACACTCGGTGACTCTCAGGGGATACTCCTGGCTATGTGCTCAGAAATCACTCCTGACTTGGGGAACCATATAAGGTGCTGGGAGATCGAACCATGGTCTGTCCTAAGGTCAGCCACATAAAAGACAAACACCCTACCTCTTGCACCACTGCTCTGGCCCCCAGTGTTGGTTTTCCTTGAAATTTGTACATCATAGTTTTTTTTTTAAATAAGAGTTTTTGTTAGTACAATTGAAATGTATACATGATGTGATAGTCTGACATTTTCCAGAGAGGAAAAAAAAAGCCTAGACTGAATGCAAGTTTATTTCTGATTCCACAATTTGTGCTGAGGGCCATAGATCTGCTTCTTACTATAAGGGACAATCTACTTGCCTTTAAAAAGGGATGCATTTTAAAATGTGTCTAAATATATCTTTGCATAATAGGCAGTCTATCACATCAGCTGTCAAGCCTTACAGCACAGATTATTTCTGAGAAATAAAAAAATAAATAACTTGAAAAAGAATTTGCAAGTTAAACATATATATTGAAAAAATTCTCCGAATTACCCAAATTTCAGAGCTAAGATTTGTTCTGCTGTTTTGTGGATGCAAAAAAATCATAAAGTTTCTACAGTAAGGACATTTCATGGAAAAAAAAAAAATCAAAATCAAGTTAGACTTACTCTCTTGGAAGACTTCAGTTAGGGGTCATTTGAAAAATTCTTTGCAAGCCAGAAGATAACTAATGGTCAGGTGATCTGGGTTTTAGCCGGCCCAACCTATGAGTGTCCAAACATTGCTGAGAGTGTGATGCTAGTTGACAGAGCCAGGAAGAAGCTCTTAACTTTGCATGATCTGTGGTTTCAGAACAACAACGACTGAAGAAAAAAAAAAAAAAAGCCAAATTCCTAGACTTGTGAAAAACAAACATGGATTTCTCAAGTCTGTAAGGTCTACTCTTCCTGGCCATGATGCTTATTAAAATAATGTATTTAGGGGCCGGGCGGTGTTGCTGGAGCTAAGGTGCCTGCGCTAACCTAGAACGGACAGCAGTTCAATCCCCCGGTTCCCCATATGGTCCCCCGTGTCTGCCAGGAGCGACTTCTGAGCGAATAACCAGGAGTAACCCCTGAGTGTCACCGGGTGTGGCCCAAAAACCAAAAAAAAAAAAAATGTATTTAGTGAAATCATAGAATCATTGTATAAATGAAATATTAATAGCCTGCCAACGGTACCCTGAAGTAAGGATCTGTAATAGGGAATTAACGTCTATTTTGTTCTCAAAACACTTATCTACAAAACAAATGGAAAATTCATTTTCAATGAGCAGAAGTACTGCTTTTTTTCAATGTGTCTATCTATTACTCACCTTATTTTTTAGTTTTGCCTCTTCGCTCTCTTCCCCCATGAGAGGTGGCAATCTTGTTTTATCAGTAAAAGCAGGTGCAAACCCAGTTTATCTTATACTCTATTTCAAGGAAACTATTATTGCTCTGGGAATTCCACCTTACAATAATCAGTTCATAAATATATTAAGTATATTACTTAAAAGTGTTTGGTTCTGATTTATAATATTCTTAAGATAAAAACATCATCTCCTCACTTTTACATGATATCTATTGTTTGTTTGAGGGCCACTCTCAGCAGTTCATCAGGGGCTACACCTGGCACTGTGCTCAGGAATTATTCCTGGTAGTGCTCAGGGGACCATAGGTGGTGCCTCAGATCAGTGTCGCAAGCCGGTGCCCTCCTGCTGCACAATTGCCCCTATCTGAAATACATTTTTCAAAAATTATATATAGATATTAGGGACTGGAGAGATAGCATGGAAGTAGGACATTTGCCTTGCATGCAGAAAGACAGTGGTTAGAATCTTGGCATCCCATATGGTCCCCCGAGCCTGCCAGGAGTCATTTCTGAGCATAGAGCCAGGAGTAAGCCCTGAGCGTTCCTGGGGTTACCAAAAAAAAAAAAACCAATTATATGTAGGGGCTGGAGGGATAGCACAGCTGCGTTTGCTTTGCAATCAGCCAACCCAGGACCTAAGATGGTTGATTCAAATCCCAGCGTCCATATGGTCCCCCGTGCCTGCCAGGAGCTATTTCTGAGCAGTAACCCCTGAGCACCTCCAGGTATGGCCCAAAACACAAACAAACAAAAAATTATATATAGCTATATGTTTTACAGATTCTCAATATATAGGAATTTTCCTACATTTTAGGATGGAATTTTAATTTTAATAATCAAAAGTTGCACAAACCTGATTTCTTTTTTTAATATCTTTTTATAAGCATTATGATTACAAACATGATAAACCTGATTTCTTTAAGAGAAGAATTCAGATGCAACTGAGTATAAGCTGCCCATCAAAACAAGTTCTGCTAAAGTAACTTCTCCACCTGATCCAACATCTTACTACTGATGGTTAAAAAATGAGTTCATTAAAATGTTTCTATGTGAGGCTATCCTATTACAAACTAGCAGAATACTTGCATGCAAGTGATCAAATAAAAAGATGAGGAAGGCTATTACGGGGCCCTCTGTGGTCTGTTGAAACTTTTATTTATCTGTCCAGTGAGGGATTGCAAATGTGCCCATCTCTATCCATCCACATAGGATAAGGATGAGGTTCCAGGAACAGTATTGTATTTAATATTGAACATAATTGCATCAACTTCAAATAAATTGAAGGGTTCTATTTTTAAAATATTTTAAAACATTGTTAAATATGTTCTATTTTAAACAGCACTCAGTTTTTAACATTTTCTTTGAGAGTTTCATCCTCTCAAACACCTTTTCTCCCATGGTAGAGGTGCTTCCAAAGCCAGGACCTCCCAGCTATGTTTGTGTTTCAAGGCTCTTTTTCAGGCATTTTTTATGCCTTCCTGCATTCCTTCCTGTGGATTTAGATTAAGTGCTCAGTTTCCTTGAAGGCGAGAAAAAACAGTGACAAATGTCCCTATGCTGTTTCCAGGTGGTCCCTTCATCCCAGACACTGATCTTTCTCAACACTTCCACTCATCAGTAATTTATTTCCTTGAAAATTATCAATGAAATATTAACAGAGTAGATGTCAGACTTGCCATTCCACCACTTAATTTCAAATTTTTTAAAATGTCATTTGAATGTGAGATTTATATAGAATAAGGTGCTTGGGGATATTTTGTTCAAACTAACCCACATAATTACTTAACTCCAGAGTACTAGAAAGTAATTTAGGCATTTATAACTTAGAAAGAGTATTTCTTTAATGTATTAATCTGCACTAAAACAAACTTGATATAGTTTCACAAATAGGTGGGTTGGTATCAGACAAAATACCATCAGGAATTTATAAAAGAAACTCACCCAAGAGCTTAGATGTCTCCTGATACTTATAGATGAGATAGATATGTTCATTACATAAATATTCCTCTGGCAGTTAAGAAAGCATCTCTAGGGGCCCGGGAGATAGCATGGAGGTAAGGCATTTGCCTTTCATGCAAAAGGTCACCAGTTCGAATCCCAGTGCTCCATATAGTCCCCCGTGCCTGCCGGGAGCGATTTCTGAGCATGGAGCCAGGAATAACCCCTGAGCACTGCCGGGTGTGACCCAAAAACCAAAAAAAAAGAAAGCATCTCTAGTCTGTCCTGACTAGCTTACATCCCAGTCTTTCATACAGAAAAATCATGCTTTGCTTCTTTAAAATGATCGTGCTTTTAAAATAGGATTCATAAATACACTACCCTGTAAAAGAATTCAAATGTGGGCCAAAGGGACAGCACAGATTTTAAGGCATTCGACTTGTTTTCTGCTGACCCTGGTTTCATCTCCTATATTACTTAAGCTTCCCTGAGCCCTGCCAGGCGGAAGCCTGGAGCACTGCTGGGTGTGGTCCACCCTCCCTTAATTTAACTACATTCTGGATTTTGATATTTATGTACGTTAACTTAATGTACTAATGATCCAATTGAGTAGGAAATAGTACTTTCCTGTGTGCAAAATTGTTATGCTTTGTTTGAGAGACTGAATGGTGCTTTTTGAGTCAGAGTCAGATATTATTACACTGCGTGTGCAGTCTGGGAGACAGTGAAACCCTATCAACCTTGGGAATACAGGTAACCTGGGCTGGGTTGGGGACAGGCAGGTTAGTGTCCATGGAGCCAGAGTGAACAGTAAAACATTGATATGCCAATAGTACCTGTGGCCCACTCACAGGGCACCTGGTTCTGTGGTGTCGACCCTCATTTATCCTGGTCTCCTGCAAGGTGGAAAAGATGTGGAGAGCTGAGGAGTTACTAGTGATGGGGGCTACTGGACAGAAATAGTATTTAGGAAACATTTTGTGAGAAACCCAAAATGTGTGACATTTGGTTCCTGATGGGATCACACTTGCTCGGGATTCTTTCCTGTGCCACAACATTCCTGCTGTCTGCTAATCCCTCCTTCTCCTCCTCTAACCTCAACTCTCTTCACTCAAGCAGGACCAGTAACTCGAAACTAAAATGCTTCCTTCTCTGAGTCTAAAACAAAAGTGCCAGTGCCAGCCAGCATCCCTCCATAGCAGATATTTAATAAACACAAGAGATTTAAAAACACTCGGGATTTTGCCCAAGAGAATTTTTTCCAAGTAAAACAATTATAAATATTTAAATATTTTTTTTAAATAAAGGTTTTTCCTTCCTAGTTTCTTATCTAATTAGATCCAGCCTCCCCTTCCCACTCAAAACCTACAGAAGAATCTCATCTCCTTCCTTACCCTTTCCAATTCAATGCTGTTGAGATTTTGTGGTGCCTCCCAGTAGAGACTAGATCAGGCTGCCCAGTGCCTATGAGGATCCCTACTCCTGTAGCAGGGACCCCTGCAACTTGCCCTTCACCCTGGGCAAGTCTGCCAACCTGTGTCTTCGCCCCGTGTCCCTTCTCAGGCATGGACCTCTTCTCCAACTGCACGGAGGAATGCAAGGCGCTGGGCCACTCGGACCGTTGCTGGATGCCCTCCTTCGTGCCCTCCGATGGCCGTCAAGCTGCCGACTACCGCAGCAACCTGCACGTGCCAGGCATGGACTCTGTGCCAGACACCGAGGTGTTTGAGGCTCCCGAAGCGCAGCCAGGGCCTGAGAGGTCCTTCTCCACCTTCGGCAAAGAGAAGGCGCTGCACAGCACGCTGGAGAGGAAGGAGCTGGACGGGCTGCTCAGCAGCGCCCGTGCGCCTTACAAACCGCCCTACTTGAGTAAGTATTCCTCCCAAGGCTGCCTGGGGTGACCCCCTGGTGGGGCTGAGGGTCCCCACAACAGGCTCTTTGTGTTGTGTTTTGTTTTTGTTTTTTAGGGAAGGTAGCGTTGAGGTGGTTTTCAGAAAGCAGGACCAAAGAGACGGTGGGCTACAGGCAGAACTCGACGGTGGGAAAATGAGTGGTTCTCCTGAGGAAGACAGAGAGACAGACAGACGGAGGCCTGGGGGATAGGACGCTGGTGGGAAGGGTCACATGCAGCGTTGGATGCTATGTGGGAGACACTGGCTGGCCGGTGGGCTTGCAGTCTACTCTGATAGTTCTAGACTCTCATACACTCAGAGGGACTGGCTGTCGGAGGGCACACTTCTCTCGCTCTCTGGACTATATTGTTTCCTTGGCTGATGCCAACACCCTCAGCTGATGATCTTGCCTCATCTTGGCATTGAAGCATCAGGCTCATCTCAGAAATCTTGGCAGTCCTGGTATTGCCCTTGCAAGGTGGTTTGGTGATTGGGGGCTAGTGGTCAGGTCATGGAGGAGAATGGGAGAGGGCGTTTCATTCTTCTTCATTGATTGTCAGTGACTACCCAAATTTCCTGAAACTCTGAGACTCCAACAGTCCCACTCAGCTCTTTCAGTACTGGTACCATATTCTCTGAGTAGATGCTTGTAGCAAGGTGCTGTAGATGGTAGAAAGGAATATCCTGGTTATTCAAGGCTGTATCAATTGCCTTTCCTGTGAATTGATGGACAGACCGCACAGACAATTTAATATTTTGGTGCTGCAACCATGTTACACTAGCAGGAGAGAAGAGTGGTCCTACCATCGAGTCAAAGATGGTTCTAGCTGGTCTATCAGATAAAGAACTTCTCCATTGTCTATCATTGTCCTTGGTCTTCATTTTCTGGTGCAAAACAATCTGGTATCATAAACCAGAAATAAAAGAGAGCTTGCAGATAGTTAATGGTCATCGTTGATTTAGAAAATATAGATTTGGGGCCAGAGCAGTGGCATAAGTGGTAAGGCTTTGCCTTGCACACACTGACCCACGACGTGCCCCAGGTTGGATCTCCCAGTGTCCCATATGGTCACCCAAGTCAGGAGCGATTTCTGAGCGCATAGCCAAGAGTAACCACTGAATGTCACCGGGTGTGGCCCAAAAAGAAAAAAAAAAGAAAAGAAAATTTAGATTTATAGGATTTTGAAAAGTGCTAGAGGAACTTGTATTTGATCTTAAATGAACGAATGCAACTATGAAAGGCTCTGGGTTGAATGTATTGGAGAAAGGTTTTCACTGGACTTTGATCCCAAGAACAGAACTGCTTATAGGAGTGAAGCCGTCATCTGAGACGGGCATTCTGATAAGAGATTAATATCCAAATGGTGTTGGATGAGAGGTTATGATTTGTTTTTCAACATAATTTTAAAATAATCTTATTTTAATATGATACATAGCATTTTTGTATTTCATTACCAGTGTTTAGTGTTAGCCTTATAGAACCCTGTAATTGTATCTCTCTTGGAATTATTGATATTTGTTTACTAAAGGCATCAAATAAAAGAAGAAATTGAACACTTAAGGGGAAAATATATGAATGTGTAAATCTAACCAAGGAGCAATTTGGATGGTGAAGTCCTAATGTCAAATTCACACTTCGACACACACTAGCAAATTAAATTCCCTAAAATCAAGTTTGCATAAATGGAGCTATGAGAGACTCTTGGCCCTCAACATGAAACCATGTTGAGTATCAATATTTTTCAAATTTTAACATGTTTTCACTGTCATTCCACTTTAATTGTGATATATATTGAAGAAATATTTTCAAAACTTCAATAACATCTGAGAGCCTTTGATTCAGTACCACTAAAATTTACATATCTAAATCAAACATGCACTTGCTGCTACCACAGATTAATGTGTGAGTTCCTGTGCATTTTCATGGAGAAATTATTTTACCTTCATAATGTTTGATGAGCACACTTGAGAACAAAAAGGAATTTTAGACAACTACAAATGTCTTTTTCCCTGGTAATTTTTAATGAAAAAAATCACAATTATAATTTTTATTAATAAAAGCATTAGGGCTAAAAGTATTTTATTATATATTATCTATATATTACTTCGGATATATTGTTTTATTAATATCACTATGTGTTCTTCAGTGTTAGTTAGCTTGCAAATAAAAATTAAGGGTTTGGACCAAAATGTGACCTGGATGGAAAAAAATAAGTTATAAAAAGAAACTTTTGTTTTGATTCTTATTCTCTTTAAATCTACATACAATTTTAATTATGTCTGAAATTATTGAGATATCTAGTGGTTAACATTGTAAACTCACATAATTATCTTTCAAATGACATCATGGCCTTAATTTAAAGACACAGTCAATATTATGGACTATCTCCCTGGTAAGCGAAACCTGGAAACTGAAACCATCCAGATCATTTTGCTCCCCAAATCTCTAAGAGTTAATCCTCTAAATTAAAAAAAACATGTCCTTGGACCAGAGTGATAGCACAATGGTAGAGCATTTGCATGCAGCTGGCTGAGTATGAATCTGGGTTTGATCCCCAACATTCTTATGGTCCCCTGAGCCTGCCAGGAGCAATTTCTGAGTGCAGAGCTGAGTAAAGCCTGAGTGCCACTAGATGTGGCCCAAAAACCAAAACAAAAAACAAACAAGTAAAAAAGATGTACTTATGTACATAAAGAAGCTAAAAATTGACACAAATTTCTTGCTGTTAATCAGAATTTTTAAATAATTACTCAGGTAGCATTTTTTTTCCTTTTCTAAACTTGTTTTTTTCAAATGTACACTTTGCTTAGAGGGTATATTTGTGCTGTAAATTTATGTCATTATTTTTCTTAATGAAATTTGAAAAAACTAAGGAGTCTGGAACAATTATAATTCATAATGCTAGGGAAATGATGATGCACTTAGATTGTCATCTTTATCCATTTCTGTACCTCGGATTTCAGAAGGAAATCAAATTTTACCCACAGTAGATATATAGAGGCCCACAAAAATAAAATTTCATTCTTTAGAAAAAAATCTATATTCCCTTTCTTTTTATGTAATGCATAAAAGGAAATCTAAAGAATAAATATAAAAATCAAAGTATATGTTATACAACTTTTGAGAAGAATTTTATTGTGTGTGTCAGCAGTAAGGTTGAGCTTCCCTGTTATTACTGACTAGCCTGTGCTGAATATTTCAAAGAATACCCTCTCTTAACTTTTTCTAATATAGTTGTGAGTGTGGATAGAGTATCAAATAAAGATGCTAATATCCTGAAAAGATCAATTAAAATGTAGAGAATATTGCTAACAGATTAAAAATGTCAAAAACTATTTAGATTTATTTTAAAGTGTTAAGGACTGCCAACTAAGCCTTTAATTTTTTCTTAGAGCAATAACTAGTAACTTTAGTAGTTGATAAAAAAAGTAATCACATCCAACACTTCTTTAAACGAATAACAAATGCTCTATGAGATATTAACATAGATAAAACTGTTTTATAACTGTTTTATCAAGAAAATGTTTTGAATTTTATTTTTTTCATTGATGTTTGATTTTTAATTTTATTTTCAGTTGGGGACCACCCCCAGCAGTGCTCAGGGTTTATTCCTGGCTCTGCCTCAGGGATCGTGCCTGGTGGTACTTAAGGGACCATATCTGTCTAGGATCAAAACTGGGTCAGCCATGTGCAAAGCAAGTGCCCTGTCTACTGTATTATCTCTTGTCCCTGTTTCAAAATTTAAATATAGCTGCCAAATTACATGATGAAGTATGTATTTAAAACTATTTGAATAGTCCCAGCCAATAAGGCATATAAAAATAATGTCAATTTGAGAACATTTGATCAAAGTTGATATTTTCCTAATTTAGTGATACCCAACAGTTTAAAACATTTTTAGAATATATTTGCCTTTGATGTTGGCTTCAAGTATGCACATCATCTTTTAAGTTACTTTCATTTGTTTGTATGCAGAGCATACCTATTAGTCTTTTTCCTGGCTCTGTGCTCAGGAGACCATTTACAACGTTGGGGAGTCAAAACTGGTTTAAGTACATGGAAAGAAAGTGCCATCTTTCCTGTAGGATCTCTCTAGTCCCATTTCTCAAGACTTTAGATATCAAGTAGAAATCATCTAAAACATTGCAGTCCTAAAGTGCAAGGATTATTTGAAAATGTATTGATTTCTTGTTAGTAACATAATTATCCCTAATGAAATGAAAATTATCAATAAGTAAGCAAGAGAATTTCATCCTAAATGTACTCATTTAAAGATTTCTTTTATTGATTTAAAATGCTTTGCTATAAAATTAGTTGTATTGAATAGTGTGATAAAACTATTGTCAGTGATCTTCTATTTTTTTTTTTTTTGTGGGGAGCTGGAAGGCAGTTGGCCTATACTCACTTATCTTAGGATTTACTTCTGCTGAGGCTTGGAAGACCATATGGGGAGCCAAAGAACAAACCCAGCTTGACCAATGCAAGGGAATTGGCTTATCTGCTGTACTATCTTACAGGGCCCTGACAGTGATTTTTATATATTAAATTCATTCAAAATGTTTTCTGTTATATAAGTCTACAGTAAACCCTTGAATTAGAAGTATTATGGTTTGGGGCCGGAGAGATAGCATGGAGGTAAGGCATTTGCCTTGCATATAGAACGATGGTGGTTCAAATCCTGGCATCCCATATGGTCCCTTGAGCCTGCCAGGAACGATTTCTGAACATAGAGCCTGGAGTAACCCCTGAGCACTGCCAGGTGTGACCTAAAAACTAAAAAAATAAAAAGTATTATAGTCTATAGCAGGGGTCCTCAGAATTTTTAAACAGGGGCCCAGTTCACTGCCCCTCAGACCATTGGAGGGCCAGACTATAGTAAAAACAAAAATTACGAACAAATTCCTATGCACACTGCATACATCTTATTTTGATGTGAAGAAACAAAATGGGAACAAATACAATATGTGGCCCGAGGGCCGTAGTTTGAGGACCACTGGTTTATAGTTTCCTCCTGCCTCAGTTCCTACAACATTCATACATTCATTCTATTCACAAAAGAATTCACTCTGACCTTACTTTATTTAGGTCAACTTTCGAGGACTTTTGAAGGTTTCATTTTGATTGCAATACCATTGGTGTGCTTGTCTCTCTGTGTTTAAAAGTTCAATTTTCTGCCTCTCTCAAATAGATTAGCACACCACACCCTTTTTCAACTGCCCCATCCCTCAGAGAGTCAGAACACAGTGATCACAGACCCTTCTTCCCGTGACCTTCTTCAGGGAGAGATTTTGCATCTCTATGATTTCTGCAGAACACGACAAGCCTTTATTTGATTGAAACTCAGCATCTTATGTTTTGTCACATGTCTTCTAATCCTCTTGCTGAGCTCAGACAGCCTTCTGGAGTTGCAATTTGTTTAATTGAGTAACGTGATAAGAGCATATATAAAATGTAAACTGAAATGCCTTTTCTTCTTGGTACGCAATTCCCTTATATTTAGATAAAGCTGCCAAGTATTTTCTCTGGGATTTGTCTAATTTTTAATATTACCAATCTAGCACCATGCCATCAGTTCTTAAAGTCCCTAGATAAATGGTGTTATAGTTTGCCTTTCTCTCTCTTAGAATCTTCCATGCATAGCTAAGTGAATGAATAAATACTTTTTTTCATAATATTTTTATCTAGGAAATAGGTTCACTTTTATTCGCTTTTCCTCATAATTGTGATACTTTTTAAAACACCCTCCTTGGCAGTGTTTTGTTCTCTCACTATGAAATTAAGTCTGGGAGTTCAGTCGAAGAGCACATTGAGGAAGAGATTTGCATCACAGCCCATCCTGGTTTTATCCCTGGCACTGTAAATGGTACCTGAGACTCACCACAAGTGAACCATGAACACAGAGTCAGTCAAGATCTAGCTTTATGTGCCCACTCCCCCAATAAAAGAGTTGCATCTAAGTAAGTGAGGTTAGTTTTTATTCTTTTTCTTAATTTTTTAGTCCAACTCTTTGAGACAGATTGGTCTTTTAAGTTCCTTCCAGTCTTTCTCAATTTTCATCAAGTTACTTCATTTAGAAATTAATGATTAATGTCTCATAATCAAAAGATTTTAATCAAGTTGAGATGGTCATAAGAGTTAGAAGTCATGCTTTACACATAGTAGTCCAAAGCCTCAAACGCATTAGTCCAAAAACCAAAATCTAGTCCCCAAAGCCTCATGTTTCCCTGGAAACTGTTGGATGTGACCCCAGACACCAAAAAACAACAATAATAATACATATGACTCACCTCAAACTGCAAGCAAATGATATAAGGGAAAGAAATGTAACAGTATTATCATTAATGCTGATATAAAATTGATATAAAATGCAAGCAGTTCAGATTCTCTAGTTAATTATTTCTATTATCTGTTCATTAAAGTTTGTTCCACTCAATTTTCCTCCAAGTTCATCATCTATTCAATTGACATCATTGTACCTAGCTGATGGCATAATTGACTGATACCCCATAATTCTCTGTAAATGAGATCTTGAAACATTATTGCCTTTCTTCTTCAGTAGCTGTGGGATAACACATGACAAAGACAAATTCTTCCAACAAGTGGCTATTCCTCTTGCATCTACAAATCTGAAAGTGTCTGTAGATAGGTTTTACTAGTTCAGATGTCATTGTTTATCTGCAACTTATCACAATCACCTGTAATGTTGGCTTCTGAATCCATTGAAACTAGTTGTTATATAATGCTCTCTAGGTATTTGATTCATTACCTAGGAGTGCATATTAAAAATGAGTATTTATGTTATTAAAATGAATGGGTGGATAACCCTTTGCTGTCCAGTGTTTCTGTCGTTTTGTATCATCCTCTCATTTACATAAATGTCCATTCACACACGTTTTGATATCTATAAGTGAAATAGTTAAGTTAGTTTTTCTATAGTCTGGTCTAGGAGAAATTGATTTTGAACTCACTCAAAATATTACAATGCATTTCATTTAGGCAGTTTTTTAAAATGTGATTATTCTTCAATTCTTGCAGATTTTAAAGATTTTTAATAGGTTTTGATTGGTTCTGAAACTTATTTCATATGTTAAGGAGTTAAATTATTTTGTCCCTCAATTATCATAATTTCAATTCCTTTTTTTCTTATAGAGAGACCCTCTTTCATTTACAGATTGTAGTTGCTAGCACAGATTATAGTCTAACCCTCAACTTTCATTTTTTTTTCCAAGCTAAGAGGTATACACTCACTTCTGAGCTAGGAACAGTTTATTACCTAATTTCCAAGTGAAATTTATTTATTGAAATAATATGAATTAGTTTTGATTTCACAATATATGGCTAAATACAAGATTGTGCATTTAAAAGTGATTTACTATTTAGTCATCTTATACTTTTTCATAGGTGAAATTTATCTATTTTTATAGCAATTTATTTCATCAATACTTCGTATTTTGTTAACACTTAGCATGATAATATTATTTATATACCTAATTTTATATTATGGATTATTGCTATTCTCTTTCTTATTTCATACACTGGAAATAAATTCACATAAGCATTTATCCATGTGAGTCTATCAAAGGAGGAATATCAGTTAATTATAGAGTTATTCATTAAAAAGGAATATCTACTTGGGAATATTTTCTGCCTCATCTTTTCGAAGATCTGTGGATTAAAACTAAAATGCATTAAGTTATAAAAATATTGTAAATAAGTCTGGAATATAAAGATTCAACTGCTTATAGAATTTATTAAATAATATTCAATATAAGATGTCCAGACTTTTTTTGGGGGGTGAATGCGCCTTTTAGTAGGAATTAGGTGGAATTGTTATGATAATAAAACTAAAATTATTTTGAACTGTGAGGTTCATTAATCATGATTAAATAAGTTTAATGAATCACAACTGAACTCAACATAATATGAGTCAATTTACTATTTACCAAAGAATTACAAGTATTTTGGATGTTCATACATTGTCTCAATTTTTTTAACGGCTAAGCTGGTAATCTCTAATAACCTATATCAGGTTAGGTGGGAAAAGTGGAGATTTGAAAAACTCAGATTCTTCAAATGTAGCTACATATAAAAGGACCTGTTTACAGATAAAAATCTGAACTCCATTTTTAATGTCATAATTGACAGACTATGCTAACTACGTGTTAAGTTTAGCAAGATGTTTGGCACTATTCTTTCACAGGGATGATTTTAACATGGAAAAGACTGGAAAGGACACATAAGAGTTTTCTATGTAGAATACAAAGAAGATCTATTTGAAAAAAAAAAAGGCTATCTAAATTTCCAAACGACAGCTTTTAAGGCATTGAATTCAATAAATTAATATAAAAGGATTTTTTATGTTCTATTTGTATAATATTACATGAAATCCCTTATACATCTAGACATGCTTCGGAAGCATTATATTTTTTATTTTATTCTATTTTAATTGAATACATTAGTTCCAGAGAATAAGAGACAGTGATTGTGCCTAACAAAATGCTGTGTGTAGCTACTAGCTTCTTCATTATCAGTGCTGTTGGTATGACAATGTTGTTCTTGCTTAGAAATATATAAGCAGGGTAATCAGTTTTGATGAATTCTTTTATTATTTTTGAGTCACTAGTAGTAATTTTTTAAGAACAGCTCATAATATAAAATAGAGAAAATTCAACCACGACGCTTTAGAGAAAATAAATATCTGGTTCCTGGTGTTTATGTAATATGAAGAAAAGAATTTGTGCTACTTGTACAAAAATAATCAGTAGCATATGTTCACCTTTAATGTTGGCTTTAGCAAGATTTTTCTCTAGATTTCAATATTTCTTGTTTAGGAAATTTAATTGCATATTTTACAAATAGTAAAAAAAAAAAGACATGCTTCATATATATCAGCCAACATTTAAACGGTAAATATATTTTTCTTTAAAAGACTGTAAATTCCTTTATCAAATGTGTTATGTGTTCTAAAAACTAAAATGTTTTATGTTTATTCAGGTACTAAATAAATTTTATATCAAAGGTATATTTACAGAATTACATTTTGAATCACCTTGGTTAAATGCACAAAAAGGTTTTCACATATCAACTAAATATATGGTTGTTAGTGAGTCAAAATGCAGACTTAGTAGAAAGTTCTGGAGTCAAAGAAATAGCAAATGGATTAAGGTACTTGTCTTGCATGCAGCCAACCCTGTTTGCATCGGTAGTAATACATATAATTATTCTTGCACTAGCAAGGATGATCCCTGAATTCAGAGGAAGGAAAGAAGGAATAAAGGGAGGGAGAGAAAATGTGGAGAAGGGAGGGAAATCTCAGAAACAAGAGAGTTAATATTATAGTTTGACAATCACTATCACTTTTTTTTCCCTTTGAAATATCTAGGCTATCTGGAAGGAAGCCTGTAAATCAATAATAACATGGCTTAAGGGGTCTTTTTTATAGAAATATTCACCAGGGGCCTGAGCAGTGGCTTAAGCGGTAAGGCGTCTGCCTTGCCCGTGCTAGCTTAGGATGGACTGCGGTTTGTTCCTCCAGTATCCCATATGGTCCCCCAAGCTAGGAGCGATTTATGAGGGCATAGCCAAGAGTAACCCATAAACCCCTAACTGTCACCAGGTGTGGCCCAAAAACAACAAAAAAAGAGAAATATTCACCAGATGATTTATTGAATCTTATGAATGCTTGATATTCACATTTACTATGTTGATTTCCTTATGTTAACCTGTTTTTATATGGAAAAACAGTGATAGGAAACAAAATGATAAGAATCCATGGGGTTTTATGAAATTATTTTTAAAGCAATTTTAAAGTCTAGAGAATTTCAGTCATAAAAATTTAGAAAACAGTGTCTGAACTAACCATCTTCTCTAATATCAAATGAGCCTTCATTGGACAGGTTTGTTTTATACAAATGTTAATACAAATTAATTCTCATTTTATAGCAAATTCAGAGATTCTACTTTTTAATACATTAGTATTTTAAAATGTATTTATTAAAGATTAAATTATTTCTAACGTAACTGGAAGGACTATCTTCCTAAGAAAAACTTTTATCATTATTTGTCTCGTGAATAGTCATATTTCTATATTATCTTGTAAACACATTTATTACTTCATGGTTTAAATAAGCTTCAAGAAAGCATCTCATTACTACTTGATATTTTTATCATTTTAGTAAAGCATAATGTTCCCATAGAAATTCACAAAAATCATAAGTATGCAACTTAAGACATGCTTTCTCTAAAATGAGCGCACTTAAGAAATTAGTTAGCATCACATTAACTAGGTACCAAATCCCAGAGCCCAACCCTGACTGCCATCTCCAAGATCATCAATATGATAGGCTTGGGGGGTTCGGAGATGGCTTTAAAGGCTGAAGCATACTCCACATGAATAACTCCTGGTTTTATTTGAACCCTAACATAGCTGGTCCTTAAGCACTGCCCTATGAGCTCTTTGCCCCAAGAAAAAGTGCAAGATGTTTCATATTACATCCAAAATGTGGCTCAGTGATAGAGCACATGCTGTTGGTGTGTGAAAACCTCAGTCCAAAACCAGGCACTGCAGAAAGAAATCAAAATTACAATTCCAATTCTCATCCTCTTGCAAGTATTTCCATGCACACTCTCTACATTATCACTGCCCTTCCTTAAACCAAAGGTTATATTTTTCTGAGTTATAAGTTTGATAGAATGTGGAAAAAAAAACACCATGATGAAGTATATTTGAGATGGATAAACACCATAATGTAGTATATATTTGGCTTGATCCTAGGCATTATATTGTTCCAAGGTACCACCAGAAGAGACTTCTGAGCCAGAAGTAGCCCCTGAGCATCCCTAAACCTAACTCCACCCCAAAGAAAAAAATAATTTCAAGAAATCATTGATAATGTTATGTTTTAAATGCCAACTTCTATGAGACATGTGTCTCACATATCATGGAACTTGAGTTAAATCAAAGAATGTAACTCTCAAAACTTAAACCTCACTTTCTAGGAATTCCTCGTAGAAATGCTGTGTTGTAAAATCTTGCAAAAAGTGTGATAATTTATAGCTAATATGAAAGCCCATTACCTGCCCTTTACCTAAAATAATTTAGCTGCCCAGCTGACAAATTGAATATATTGCTTTGAAGTTGATTTTCAATCTATGCCCTTCCTTTAGTCTTTTGAAGTTTTTCACACTCAAAGTACTTTCTAATTTCTTAGGGTGTCATGGGTGGTGTTTGTCATTATCGAGTGGTGCCATGACAATTCAGAGGCAAGAACTTTGCTCAGCTATGTGACTGTCTCAGAACGAGGTGCTATGATGTCCTCAAAGGTATAGAAAAAATGATTATGGCTCATGAACTCGCACCAAAGAAAAGTAGATCAATATCTTCATTGGAAGTACAAATATGATCACTTAATCCATAGACATACTCCAGGGAAACTTCCACAAGGAAAGTACAGGATCTCTGATGAAAAGTCTGGGGGCATATGGGCCCTTGTGTGACCCTTCACCCACAGTGAGATCATCTTAGGGCACCTGCTCAGAATTTTTCCAGAAGCACACAGAAGCATTACTTTTGGTTGATTGATTGGTTTGTGAACCATTCCTGGTGGAGCTCGGGGGTATTCTTAACTCAAGGGTGACTCCTGGCAGTGCTTGGGGAAAACAAATGGTGGGCTGCAAAGCAAGCATCTTGACCCTGTTTTATCTCTGATGTCACAAAGGCATTTTTTATCACCTACTCTGGACTCCTGCAATAAATTGCAATGCTTTCCATCCTAATGTGCTAAATCGCAAGCAAACCACTGACCTGCTCAGAGCACATTACAAAAAATAGAAACAACCAATACTGAACAAATCTTTGGTATGTTAATTCTATTACAAAGGCACAGCTTGTTTAGCAATAGAGCAGGAAGAACCTTTTCGCATATTTGGAGGACATTGTACCAAGAACATCTCAGGACACTCTGGCTTCAGAGTAGCCCTCAATGAATCTATCAGGACTGTGAGCTAACATGAAAACTTCACCTTCAGGAGGGAAAATTCTTACAGATTGTGTTCTCCAAAGAGGTGCCTGCCTTTTCATCTCTGCTTTCAGTCTGCTGCCCCCTTGCCAGACACACCTCCTTCCAACAGAGTAGGGATGTGGTGTTCAGATCTCAGGGTCCAGTGTCCCTAGGTCTCACATTTTCATCCAGTCCAAACAAAACTTGGTGACCTCTCTCATTTCTTCCACCTTCCTGGAACTTATTCTCCTCATCTGTGATGTAGAGCCTCCAAAGCTCATTGGGGAGATTACATTATTTAAAGTCCTTAAAGCAGTATTTGTGCCTAGCGCAGAGGAAGTATCATTAAGTGCTCAAGGCAACCATATATTCAGTTAAAATTGGAACAATGACATCAGCTCGGGTATGGAGAAAATTAAAATTCTGGGTTTAAATAGAACTAATTATGCTCTTTTACTCCCAGAAAAAAAATAAAATCCAAAGATTCTTTTCATTTATACATGACTGTTTGCATCTGCAAAATGTGTACATTTGAAAAGTACAGTATTTCCATTTTTTTCTATAACTCTGTGACCAATGAAATGGAGAGATTTGAGCCAAATGCATACACAGCAAAGAACAAGTTTTATCCACATTATGATCATTTTAGATGCAAAACATGATGATAGCTTGCAACATTTCTTATTCTATAATTTTCATTCACTTTTTCAATTAGATACTTGATTTTAAATGAAGTAACCTGATTTTAAAAAATACTTTTTTGCAACCAACTATTGTTTTATTTCAGCCTATGAAGCAACATATTCTATTTAATGAACATAAACTTTTTTTAAACATTTATTCAGACAAAATATTCTTTTCATTTTTGTGTCTCTCTAGACTCCCCAAACCAGTAGGGACCACCTCATCAATTCTGAGTTCCCACAGCTAAGGCTGCTGAAGGGACCTGTGCCTGACCCTCTTGATGAGGCGGCTCTGGATCCTAATTGTTAGAATTTTGTTGATAATCTTGTTGATACTCTTGGCATTTGTTTTTATCCGGAATATTGGTCTGTAGTTTTCTTGCAGCATCTCTGGTTTTGGTATCAAGGTGATGTTAGCTTCATAAATACTATTTGGCAGTGTTTCTAATTCTAAAATTTTAAAAACGAACCTGAAAAGGATTGGTAGTAGTTCCTCTTGAAAGATTTGAAAGAATTTGTTAGTAAATCCAACTGGGACTGGGCTATTGTTTTGGGGAAGACTTTTGATTACAACTTTAATATCCTCTGTAGCGATGAGTCTCTTTAGATATGCTAGATATTCTTAATCACGGTTTAACCGTGATTAAGATTATAAGAGTTCAAGAATTTATTTCTTCCAGATTCTCATGTTTCTTGGCATAGAGTTTCTCAAAGTAGTCTGATTACCCTTTGAATCTCTGCAGTATCTGTAGTGATTTTCACCTTTTCATTTCTAATCCAGTTTATTAAGTTTCTAGTGGTTTATCAATCTTGTTCATTCTATTCAAAGAACCAACTTTTGCTTTAATTGATCTTTCAAATTGTTTTATTGATTTCCACTTCATTGATTTCAGCTCTCAGCTTTGTTATATCTATCCTTCTACCTACCTATTTTAGTTCCTTTTGCTGATCAGTTTTTAATTTTATAAGTTGTGTAATTAAGCTTTTTATGTAGGCTCTTTCTTCCATTGTGATGTGTGCTTGCAAAGCAATAAATTTTCCTCTTAATACTGCTTTTGCTATGTCCTATAAATTCTGGTAATTTGTGTCTTCATTGTAATTTGTTTCCAGGAATGTTTTAATTTCCTCTTTGATTTCATCTCTGACCCACTGGTTGTCCAGTTGTGAGCTGTTTAATTTCCAGGTATTAAAGTTTTTTTCTGAAACTCTTTGTAGTTCACTTCTAATTTCAGTGTTTTGAATCTGAGAAGTTAGTCTGTACAATTTCTATCCTCTTGACTTTATGGAGATACGTTTTATGGGCCAGCATATGATCTATCCTAGAGAATGACCCATGTGCTTTGAAGAAGAAACTAACCAGCTTTCTTGGTATGGAGTGCTATATATATATATATATATATATATATATATATATATATATATATATATATATATATATACACCTATATACACCTATATATACCTATAATATATATGCCTATAGTGCCACATATATACATATATATATTTATATATACTTAAGCTGATGCCCATCTACATTTTAATTATTCTATCTTTGACTATCTTTACTAGCTTGTGCATATAAATTAACGCCTTTAGACAGTCTAATGTTACTCTAAAGTGTTCTGATAATCCTTGTGTGATAAACACAAATCCTTACAATTGTCTTCTAAAGAGAAGACAGTCTGTTATTTGGAAAAATTGGGGTTTCTTTCAGATTTTTCAAAGATATCGAAATCTCTCAAAAATCAGTATTTGGGCACACTCAAGTCCAAATGTGCTCTTGCCTCATGTCTTTTTCTCTAAGACCTGAATATCTGCTAAACCTATTTTCTCTGCTAGTCTTCAAAGCATTTTGTACTTTTGACTTTCAAAGTCAGTTAACAAATGATGTAACAGGTCTATTTGAAAAATACTAAAACTTTACTCTGTTGTCAGTGCACCAGACTCTGTGAAGTCTGTCTGATTTTATGATCATGTAAATTTTGTTTTTGCATAAATGTCTCTATATTCCCTGCATTATGAAAACCCAAGGTCTCCCTTCTTCTGGCCACTGACATTTAGACATTGTAGATGCTTACATAGTTTTATGTTTCATAGAAAAACAAACATACATTAATTTTTGTTTTAACAGCTTGTGAAACTTCCTTATTTTAAAAGCCTATTTCCCAAATATGAGGGAAAAAATTAAATGTTAGGACAGATTTGACAGTTCTTTAACTTCACTATGAGTGAAAATCCAGTAGCTTCATGTAAACCGCTTTTCTCGTTATAATATACTGGTTCTAGTTTGCTTTACATTTCTCGTTTCATTTAGAGATAAGCAAAATGCTTATTAGATTGAGAGATCTGTCATTCTTGGGAAAGATCCAGAGTAGAATCAAAGAGGAATGTATAAAACTTTCTCTGGGCTGCACACCCACTCGAGAGAATATCTAAATTACCAAATCATTCAAATAAATTTGAGAGTGGGATGATAGTAAATGTTAAAATGTAAAATTAGTTTTGAGGTAGCTGGAGAGGGTAGAATGCTTGCCTTGCATGTGACCAGCCCAGGTTTTATCTAGAAACCACATATGGTTGCTTAGCATGCCCATCCTACATGGAGTAAGTCCTAATAAGCATTGGTGGGTGTGGTAAAAAACAAAACAAACAATAGTTATTTTTTTTACCAATGAAGGCATGATTTTAATAACAGCATCAATGTTAACTATTAATATTAGTCCATTGTGAATCTTTTGTCCTTTAGTTTAAAAAAAATGGTTTTTCATTTAAACCATCCTCTTGCCAACTGAAATAGGTCTCATTCTTGCACAGTTTCTAAATTATAAAATGTAGGATGAGTTTCCACTTCTTACTCAAGGTGTCATGTTAGTGAGAGGGAACCTTGCTTTTTCATGAGAGACTATCCAATCCTAAAGTGGACTTGCAGGCTTGCAGAACTGGGTGCTACTTAAGAAAAAAGTAAGCAAGGACCTACTGTGTGCTACAGTATCTATGCTTGGGTTCACTGGCCGAGTGTTTTGGCAGTTGTCATATATTGTGACACTGGGGTCAAAGGGTAGGTAAAAATGAAGGGATTATTTTAAGTAATGTTTGGGAGGGAAAAAAAAGCATGTAGAGTTTCAAATTCAGAGTGTAACCCTAAGTGTACAGAAAAGGCTTCTCAGAGATGGTCCTAAAATCTTCAGACTGAAGAGTTGGGTTCTGATTGTTCATTAATAACCACCACCCATCCAATCATCAAAGCTTACCCCTGGGCCTGGAAGAACTGATTTAGAATTGAAAAGACGATAAACAATTAAAATGCCTGGGAAATGCATTCACTAGGAATAGAAAAGACCCAGCACATGAAAAGTAATGTATACTATACAGGAATAGATAACCCATCTACCTTTAGCAGCTTCTCAAATAACGCTATTCTGCTCAATACCTTCACTTTAGGATGCCAATGCAAAAGAAATTATAGTTTATATCAAAAGCACTGTTATCTGAGGACCTGTTTCATTATATATCATCTTGCTTAACTTTCTGTTCCCAAGAATCTATCTATGAGACTCACAAAGGATACCCTATTTATAATAAGAAAGGATGAAGGGGCCCGGGAGATAGCATGGAGGTAAGGCATTTGCCTTTCATGCAAAAGGTCATCGGTTCGAATCCCAGTGCTCCATATGGTCCCTGTGCCTGCCAGGAGCAATTTCTGAGCATGGAGCCAGGAGTAACCCCTGAGCACTGCAGGGTGTGACCCAAAAACCAAAAAAAAAAAAAAAGAAAAAAAAGAAAAAAAAGAAAGGATGAAAAGAAACAAGTAGACTTTCTTTTTGTAAAGTGAATTTTGGAAGTGAAAAGTAGATGCAAGGAAGATGTTCACTAAAAACAGTAATTCAGAGGGAGAAGTGGTTATTTATAGATTAGAAAAATTAGATCAATTAGGTTCTTAATCACATAAAGTATGTTTTTTAATATCCTCATTAAAATTGCCCTGTATTTTCTCTATTTCCCTGAGTAATAGATCAAATGTTCCTAGAGTGAGAGTTGCTTGGGAACATCTCCCTGTGAAAGAATAAATCTCCAAGGAATATTTTTAATGTATCTTGTAGTCATGAAGTACATTTAACATTCACCTGTAATAGTTATCTGTATTATATATATTTTTGTTAAAATGTGTGGGTAATGCCTAGTTTTTCAGTAATTTCCCAAGTACTGTCACATTCTTATCTCTTATATGGACACTGTGGCCTCCAAGTTTATCTCTGAACAAAGGTTTCACCTTTTTCCCCTTTAACAACCATCCTTAGAATCAAGTTATCACCCATTAAACACTTAAGTCAGCTTTGTTTTGAGTGAAAAACACTTTATTACATTTGGAAGATTCAGGGACAATTGTGAACAGATTAGAAAGTTAAAACCTGGGCTCTGTTCCATTCTATGAGGAATCTGAGGAATCAGACCACTTCTGCTTTTTTAGGAGATTCCCTAAGGCCAGACCTTTCTGCCTCATTCCCCCAATTTAAGGAAGACTTTATTTATTTATTTATTTTTGCTTTTCTTTTTGGTTTGCTACTGTAAATAATGATCTAAGACATTTCACTTCCTTTCACTTCCTTTACTTTTTCTTTAAAAGGTTGGAGGAATCAGAATATTAGACAATGGGTTATACATGCCCTGGTACCCCATCTGGCCTCCTGATCCCTGCCATGGTGGCCCCTGAACTCAGAGTCTGGAGCATCAGTGGTGTGGCCCCATAACAAAACAGAACAAAAATTTCAAGGTCTCTTTATTGCAACCACTTTTGCAAGTGCATCTGTAATAGTTTTCTAGCCATATACCCTGCCTTCATTTCTGGCTCGATATATATATGAATACATATATATTTCGTTTTGGGGCCACATGTGGCTGTGTTCAGGAGAAGAGATGGGGGTGATGGGAAGATTTCACAGTGAAGAAGGGTGTTCTTGATATTACTGAAACCCAACTACAATTATTTTTGTAATCATGTGTTTAAATAAAGAAATTATAAAAAAAAAAAAAAAAAGAAGAAAAAAAGAAAAAGAAATCACTCCTCGAAGTGCTCATGGGACCATATAGGAAGCTGGGAATCAAAACCTGGGTGGTTGTGAGCAAGACCAACAGGCTACCTACTGTGCTATTATCACTCCTGACATCTCTAAAGAGATTTAAATCAGATTGTCAGTTTCTTGAGTCCTCATTTCCCCTGGGCTATTGTACCTTGAGGCTTGATTCTCTGTTCAAAACCCCACCACAACTTCCTGGCAACAACTGCTTACTTGTCAATCAAGATTCAATGCATTTTACCATAAAAGTGGTTTTCTTTTTTTTTTTTTTTTTTTTTGGTTTTTGGGTCACACCCGGCAGCACTCAGGGGTTACTCCTGGCTCCATG
>PVKC010000102.1:0-92193 GCA_004027635.1 Crocidura indochinensis | reverse complement strand
TGTGTTTGTTTTTGTAGCTGCACTCACCACTCTTTGTGGTGAGCTTCATGGAGTAAACTGGGAGTTCCAGCCTCCTCTCATTAAGTCTGATGATTGTTGCAATGATGATTTTTATTTTCTTTAAAACCCATAGATGAGTGAGACTATTCTGCGTCTCTCTCTCTCCCTCTGACTTATTTCACTCAGCATGCTAGATTCCTGCCGAGGCACCAGATGTGGGACTGAGAGGGTGTTCTTATGGTAAGGGAGCTGGGTGGTGGTCTATTGGGGTGGAAGGTTGGTCTCAGTAGCTATTGGGTTAAGAACTGGGGGTAGAGAGGATTAAATAAGGAAGGAAAATGGCTCAGAATTGGGGGATGGAAGGATAGAAGGATTCCTGAAGGGGATAGGACAGATAATATATAAGTGGGGCCATACACTTTAGGCACGGATTGTTTACATTTTGGATTTGGCACTCAGAGAGGAGTCCACTGTCTACAAACTCATGCCCACATAAAGAAAGAAATTAGTGGTCTATTCTTAAGTTGATGATGGAGGTCTGACCCTCATAGGCTGGGTCTGAGCTCTTAAGAAATAGTTGAGTTAAGAAAAGATAGATAATTGCCTAAGATATAGGAGAGAAAGAAGGGAAACAATAGATAAGAGAGAAGAGAAAAGAAGAATGAATAAATACAGTAAAAATAAGTTAAAAAAAAGACTGGGCTGGTGCATCCGTGTTGGAGGGTTTTCATGTAAATCTACTTTTTAGGTGTTCCATAAGTGTAATCACGTACCTATAACCTGTCTATATACAGCAGTTTACTGAGTATGTAAATCCTGTTATTGATGCCTAAATCTCAGAAAAAAAATTCAAAATAAGATTGCACTTTACACTGTACTTGATTACTCAATACCCTAATAAAGAAGTATAAGTATATTAGTATCGTTTTCATTTCCATTAATACAAACCTATGGGTTAAGGGGTAATTTCTACTCCTAAGTCATTATTTAAGATATTCTTTTCATAAATGCTTGAGTAATTTTTCTTGATTTATCTGGAATTATTTTTATTATTTTAATCAAAGTGGATTACAAATCTTTCACAATAATATTTTAGGTACACGGTACTAGTGCAGAGAAGGACTCACCAGAGCATAAATTTATGAAAGGAGAAAAAATTATTAACTAAAACAAAAGCTTGGATGAAGTTGATTACAACCTATATGGCTGGTTTTTTTTTTTTTTTTTTGGTTTTGAGTCACACCCAGCAGCGCTCAGTGGTTATTCCTGGCTCTACACTCAGAAATCGCCCCCAGCAGGCTCTGGGAACCATATGGGATGCCGGGATTCGAACCACAGTCCTTCTGCATGCAAAGCAAACGTCTTACTGCTATGCTATCTCTCTGGCCCCATATATGGCTGATTTTTAAGGGTTCAGTAACTCAATAGAAAATGCAAGATCAGGGACCAAATTGATGGGGCTAGAAGTAAGGCCTAGGATAGACCATGGTTCAAAGCGCAGTGTCCCATATGGTCCCCAAGCCAGGAGCAATATCTGAGCACATAGCCAGGAGTAACCCCCAAGCGTCACCAGGTGTATCCCAAAAAACAAAAAAAAAAAAAAAGAAAGAAAAAAAAGAAAATGCAAGATCAGATGTATGGAAATAGAGAAGTAGACCATTTCAAGGATCACTGAATAGCTATAATCTGGTGTTAAAACTCAAATAGTTAAGTTGTTTCTCATGCACTAGTAAATAAAGTTATATATTGTGGTGGAATATACTATTGGTGAAGATATTTTAAATTTGCTTAAGGGGTGAGTCATGATTTAGAATATTACATAAACATAGTTGATAAAATTGTATTGGATTTTGAGGGAATTGACACTAATTAAAAAAAAAAGATCCTATTATGGTTACTATGCTATCTCTTTGAATGCAATGGAGAAATCTTGTGAAAGGGAAAGTTAATTGATGGAGCAAAATGCATTGTATTTTTTATTTTAAGAAATAAGCCATTTCACCATTCGTAAAAAAAAAAAAAGCAACATAATTGCAGTACCCTCAACCAAAAAGAGACTCACTGAGATCTCAGAAAACTATTAAATAACAACATGCCAAAAATGCATATGAATTAAATAAAATGGTTATAGCAATTATAAAATAAAGCTTCAATATTATTGTGATTTTAACTCTAGAAGTCCTTACTGTAACTTAATTATATTTTCCTTTTAATCATGTTAATACTTAGTGCTATTAAAAGGCCCTTTCTAGGAATCTCACCATTTAATAATTAATAGAAATCTTAGATTATAAATTGCTCAATTTTATTTTTAATTTTAAAAGGCTGAGGCAAAGAAAATCAAAGGACTTTCTCAAGGTCAGATAGCTATTTAATTTCAATGCCATGCTTTTGATTTCCACTGAAGTATTCTTTCAGTTGTAATAGTGCACTTCAGTTATATTGGTTGATATCCTTTTGTCCTCTTATTGCAAGCCCAAAGTGTTACATGACTTTTGAGATATGTTTCATATTATACAAACATTAGAATAGCATTAATAATTCCTAGGTATCTTGTGCATGACTTTATTTTAATTAAAAAGAATCTCATCGTTGTGAATTATGAAATTGTAGCTATTCATTAGTGAGTTTTATATGCACAATTTTTTTTTGTTCTTGATTTTGGATCACACTTGGTGATGCTTAGGGTTTACTTCTGGATATGCACTCAGAAATAGCTCCTGGCTTGAGGGACCATATGGAAGCCGGGGGATTGATCTGTGGTCCGTCCTAGGCTAGTGCAGACAAGGCACATGCCTTACCACTTGCACCACCGCTCCGGCCCCATATGCACAATATTTTACCACCAATCCTTTCCCTACAGTTGACCAACGTCTCCATTTTCTTCCCACCTCCAACCTATCTCAATAAAAGGCACTTTTTTCTTTTTCATTTTTCCCTTTTTCTTTCTGTTTCGGCACTGCATTTTACAATACTTATAGGATATCATACATATTACTTTATCATCTTTCAGCACATATCTTTGTCAGGAATGTTTTAGTTAAATAAATTAAAATTTATTTAATTTTCAAGTGATTTAAAATGAAATGTATAAAATTGCAGATAACCCTCATATCCTCCTGGATACATTGTTCCTCTGGTTTAATTAGAAAACAGTATGAGTGCTTATATAAATAATTGTTTCACTATGTTATATAAAAATAGAGTATAACAGTATTGTAAACTACAGAATCCCAACAACAATAAAAAATAGTGTAATAAAAAGGTCAGCTCATTTGAGTACAGTACAGATTATCATAACTTAGTAAGTTATTTGTAGTGCATGTGATTAGTTGAATTCAGGTTATGCAGGGCCCATGGATTTGAAAAACTGACTATATTTGGCTAGTGAAAGCCATTTCCTCTGTCCTTTTCACATTTTCCCATTCTTGAGTATTTCCTAATTTCGATTACTTATATAATATAGAAAGATTTATAAGTATCTTGTGCTTTTTCAAAATCAACCTTTAATCAATTCCTTTTTACAAAACTTGTCTTTTAGAACTTCAATTTCTGAACACTATGCTCATTCATTGCTACTAGTGTCCTTATTTCTAAGCCTTCTCAGTGAACAATAGTAAAATACAACTTTATACTTCTGTCTCTATTTGCCTGCTTACTTGAAGATGAGATATTGCATTTATATAAGATGAATAGATGTGAGGTTTTATTGAATGCTGAAAACAATTGGTTACTGTAAAGGATGGTATGTTAATTAACTTGACAGGAGTAATAATTTATAATGTAAATATAAAGCACATACTTGGATAATATGTATTAAATACATACAAAATATGTTTTATATATTTATCTATTGCAGTGATCAAACCACAGCCCATGGGCCACATATTGTATTTGTTTCCATTTTGTTTCTTCACATCAAAATAAGATGTATGCAGTGTGCATGGAATTTGTTTGTAATTTTTGTTTTTACTATAGTCTGGCCCTCCAATGGTCTGAGGGACAGTGAACTGTTCCCCTGTTTAAAAAGTTTGAGGACCCCTGATCTATTGCCTTTCCCTTTTATCAATTTTTAATTTCTTTATTTAAGCACCATGGTTAACAACATGTTTATAATTGCATTTCAGCCATAAAATGAATAACTCCATCGCCAGTGCAACTTTCCCACCACCATTGTTCCTCATTTTCTTCCTCCCCCATTTTCTTTCTTTCTGTCTTTGAAATTGACATTGTATTTCTTTCTCTATAATTGTCATGGCAGTTGTTATCATAGTTTCTCTAACTGCACTTACTCCTCTTTGTGGTAAGCTTCATGTTGATCCTTCCAGTTCTCATTTCTATTATCTCTGGTATTATTAGTATACTCTCTTTTATTTTTCTTAATCCCATAGATGAGTGAGACTATTTTATATTTATATCTCTCTGACTTATTCCTTTTTTAATAATATTTTATTTAAACACCTTGGTTACAAACATGATTGTGGTTGGTTTTCAGTCAGATGAGAGGACACCTCCCATCACCAGTGCAACATTCCCACCACCAATGTCCCAAATATCCTCCACACCGTGCCCCCGCCTGTACTCTAGACAGACTTTCTATTTCCCTCATGCATTCTCATAGTTAGGATAGTTTGCAATGTAGTTATTTCTCTAACTAATCTCATTACTCTGTGTGGTGAGGTTCATGAAGTGGGCTGTAACTTCCAGCTCTGCTCACTTTTGTCTCTGAAAATTATTACAATAATGTCTTTCATTTTTTTAAAACCCATAGATGAGTGAGACCATTCTGCATCTTTCCCTCTATCTCTGACTTATTTCACTTAGCATAATAGATTCCATGTACATCATGTATAGGAAAATTTAATAAGTTCATCTCTCTTGATGGCTACATAATATTCCATTGTGTATATGTACCACAGTTTCTGTAACCATTCATCTGTTGAACGGCATCTTGGTTGTTTCCAGAGTCCTGTTATGGTAAATAGTGCTGCAGATTTCGTTACTTCATTTTTTTCTAAGAGCTGCATAGTATTCCGTTGTATGTACCACTGTTACTTTAGCCACTCATCTGTTGCTGAGCATCTAGGTTGTTTCCAGATTCTGGCTAGGGTTTAAAGTGCTACTATGAGCATAAGATTGCAGAGGTATTATTGTGTTATAATTTTGTGGCCCTATCGTATATCACTTGGTATGATACTGATGCATGATACGGGAGCTCAATGTCCAGATTTTTGTTTTTTTTTTTTTTTTTTTTTTTTTTAATAAAATAATAGCTATATTTTTTCCAGAAAGGCTGGGTTAAACGGCATTTCCACTAGCAGTGAATGAGATTTTCGTTCTCTCCATATTCATGCCAGCACTGGATGTTCTTATTCTTTGTGATGTTTGCCAGTCTCTGTGGCATCAGAATACAATACGTTTTAAAAGTAAAATTAAAAAGTAAAAATTAAGTTCATATTGATACCTCTATTCATGGTCTTAAAATTCAAATACACCCTGCTCTTTTATTTGGGGTGTGCAGCTTGAGGTGGGCAGGGCATACTCTTGGTTCTCAAGGAACCTAGGATCACTCCTCATTCTGGGAAATGGTTTTTGCTTTTTTATTTATGGCTAATAGTCATCTAGAATTAACTTGGCATGTAGTGTAGAGAATAATATATAAATAATAAAAAGGGATTTAAATTTTAATACAATATTTACACAGTAGCATTTTCATTAAATATTATATTTCATAGCATCAATAAAATATTTTGTTTTGTAATGAGCAATTAAAATCAACTCAAACGAGATTATGCTAAAAGGAAAATTCTTGCACACTTTATTAGAAAGCATACAATATATTTCAAAAGATTAGTAAATGCAAAAAAGACTATGGCAGTAGAACTAGGGTAGGTGGTCTAGGCTTTTCTATTATTCCCTTAAATAAGTTTATCTTTAAAGTTTGCTTTTCAGGGGCCCGGGAGATAGCATGGAGGTAAGACGCTTGCCTTTCATGCAAAAGGTCATCGGTTTGTATCCCGGTGCCCCATATGGTCCCCCGTGCCTGCCAGGAGCAATTTCTGAGCATGGAGCCAGGAGTAACCCCTGAGCACTGCCGGGTGTGACCCCCAAAAAATAAAGTTTACTTTTCAATCAATTTATTATTATAATACAGAGTAGATGGATGTTTGTCAACCTCAGCTATTCAGTTTTATAGCTTAGGATTCCATGTGGTACTGTGAACATGGAACATTTTACTAGTAACTAAAAACTGCCAACAGCAGAGTAAGAAGGGCTATAAAGTTGGAACAGTTCTACTCATTTAAGGATAAACTCAAAATTTGTCTCATTGTCAATCCTTTTTATAGTAAAAAGCAGGTACCATGCTTATTTATAGTAAAAATAGATTAATGGTCTTAAATTAAATTACATCGAAAGGTGGGGAGAAGGTTCCCAAGCATAGAGTCCTACATTATGCATCAATTATATCTTCCAAGCTTCCTATTTTGAGGGGCTGCGATAGTAGTAAGGTGCTTGCCTTTTATGCAGTTGACCTTGGTTCAATACCCAGTATACCATATTATAGTTCTGAATCTCACCAGGGTTTCAGAGCTCTGAGGAATTCCTGAGCACTTTTGGGTGTAATTCAAAACCAAAAATAATCTCGAAATCGAGCTTTGTAGTTTTTAAAATGTGGCATTTTATGTGTAGGATTATTTATTTTTTACTAAAATGTTATGTTCAGGTATAATATACTTAGATTTATATTCAGTGTATCTAAAATGAAAATGTAATGTATTAGTTAGATATTTTGCATAACAAAAGTCCAAACCTACCATATTAATGTATGTTGTAATGTGAATGACTGTAAACCAGATGTAATAGCAGCTGGATAATTTAGATACTCTTTACATTCCTTAGGTTCTAATAAAAAGTCACTCTATTATTACCTTACTGTAATAAACTATTTGGAGAACATCTGTAGTTAAGTGATTAGGGTGTGATTTATATATATATATATATATATATATACATATATATATATATATATCCTGTTAACTTTCAGAGCTTATAAGGAAAGACTGATGATGTGCAATCCTCAGGATTAAATAAAAAAGAAGTGGTTCTTATTGGAGATCATTAAGACCCTCATGACTTTCATTTGAAAGAGAAAATCTGAGGTTTCTTTGCAGAAAAAAATGACTATCTCAGCCAAACTTGCATACTTGCAAAGTATTTTCTTTGAAGAGTGATTGACTGAAAAGCTATCGCTGAAGAGAAGCTCCAAATTACAATACAATTGACTAACTGATTTTACTTGGTTGTACTCATTAAAGGAATCTGACATTAAAAGTAGTATTTTGGAAAAAAGCTTTATCATAACTTAAAAATTTGACCATGGAATGACTGTAATTTACTTGCGTCGAGGGTTTCCCCTCTAAAGAAGAAAATTGAGCTCTTCTCCACTTATAATTTATTGTTAATTGCTTTGAAAATTTTTCCAAGAAATAACAAAAGATTTCTACATATAATTTGATAAGTATTGGAGTTATAAAAATCAGGTGATAGAGGAGCAATAAAATAATAAAAGGTTATTGCACACAGATGAGTTGAAATATAATTCTGAAGCATTTGGAATCTGAAAGTCAGGCTTCTGTGGAGAGAATCTTCTCAAATGGGAATTGAGGAAAGGAAATGCAGAAAAATTAGCTATTTATAAGATCAGCTTTCTGATTCTATTTATAAGGATATTCATAAAATATGAAAAACAAAGATTGTCCAGCAATCTATTCTTTTCTCTGCTTCCCATGTTTTGTTTGGTTTCAAATCTGTTTTCTGGGATCTTAGGACATAATCGTAGCTGCCATTTTAGAGCAGGTACTCAGCTTAAAAGCACTTTAACGAACTCAGATTTAATTTAGTTCTTCCATAAAAAGAAGTTCACTTTCTTTTTACCATTTGAGATTCTCTTTTATAGAGTGCCCTATCTAAATTTAATATTAGAGGATGTGGTTTGTTTATAAACCAAACTAAAAAGGAGAGATTTTTGTTTGTTGTTTGTTTATGGAAAGTTGGTTGGTTGAGTATCAAGTATTAGTCTAAAGAAGGGACCTGGGCTTATTTCTATTCCACAGGAAAGAGAACTGTGATTAAATATTAATGCCGGAAATAAATTTAAGAATAACAGCAGTACACTTACCTTGTGTCTGTCATTTCTCTTTTAATCCTATCAATGATAAAATATTTGCTCTTTGCCTTTTGTTTTACTCCTGTTACCATTCTTGGGAATTCCATTGGTACTCACACTTATCTCTAAGATTGTGATGTGATTGTGGACAACATTCTATTGAGTTTATAGTTCCTTAAGAAAGAGAAAATTCATTTTCTAAAGTATGAGGCATTAATTGAAGCAAATACTTAAAGCATTTTATTTAATTAATTGTTTGGGTTGAAGAGGCCATGCCCTATTGTGTTCAGGGTTTACTTCTGGTTCTTTATTCAGGAATCACTTCTCAGTGTTCTGCCCATGTGTTCCTCGGTATACTTTATAGACTCAATTCTATGCATATATGCAAATGTGTATACATGTATACATACACATATAAATATATATTCAAGTCTACACATATATTCATACATATAAAACAGAAAAGAAATGATCAGAAACAACCCAAGTTAATCTATAATATATTTTCATAATATTCCACTATTTGGTTGCACATTTGGTTGAATGGAAGAAATCTAAAATTATTTGCCTTATCAAAGAATACACTTAAAGGCCTCCTAATAACATAAAAATCAGCATTTAAAAATAAGAAAATATTATTAATAAGTAGATCTAAGAATTTTTCAGGGATATAATATATGGTAATATATGCATACTGTAAGTATACCCATAGTTACCACAAGACACATGGATATATAATTATATATACCAATACACACATGAATATAAATTTGAACAAATTCTATCTCATTTTATCTGTATGCTGCAGTTTTATGAACCATTACTGATAAAGAGGGTATTTGTTACTTTTAGACATAGTTTAATAAAATGTCCTACTACTTGACAAACTAGCATATTAGAAACAAAGATTTTTTTTTTATTTTTAAATTAAAAAAAGATTGAATTCAGGTGTTTATGTGCTATATGAAATAAATTTACTGTGCATAGTGGTGAAGTCATTCATTATACAAAGGACTTAAGTTCTAATGTTGATACAATATGGTGACAGATATTGTTGAAATTAATCTGAAAATTCTAATTAATTCGAATTAATTCTCACAAGGAGAGATATAGTATGGAGGTGATGGCATTTGTTTTGCATACACCTCATATGTATTCTGTCACTGGTACCACACAGGCCCCTGTGCACCTCCAGGTGTGAAACTTAAAGGTTCCCAAGAACTTCCAGATGGTTCTGGTGATAACTGGCATCACAGGACCTTGAATAGCAACACATCCTCATCGAGTCCTTGTATCTAATAGATTGCCTGGTGGTTGCAAATCTCTGGGAATAGCTTCAAGTGCTGCATAGAGGCCACTTCCCTTACTAATAAACTCAAAAATGTCAATATTTTACCAGTTGTTCAGGTATATTTTAGTTTTCTCCTCTAGAAAAGGAACAAGCCATTTTGCTTTAGGACTGGAATAAATAACTTATTTTGAGGGGGGCATGTGGTATGAATTTATATTCACTTTAAAACTCAGAACCAAGGCCTGAAGGACAGCACAATGGGTAGAGCATTTGTCTTGCATGCAGCTAACTTGGATTCAATACCCAACATCCCATTTGCCCCCCCTCTCGCCCCCTAAGCCTGCCCGGTGTGATTTCTGAGCACAGGGCCAGAGCGTGAAGTTTCCCCTTTGTGTGTCACTGAGTATAGCCCAAAAATAAACAAAGAACATAAGCACAGAGCATAAGCACAGAAATATACTCACCAGTGACCAATAAATTAGACCCATACTCTAAAAAAAAATAATCTCATTTATTTTAGGAGTATAATGCATGTGTTGTAATGTAATTGTCTACTCCATTTAAATTATTTTCTTTCACCCTCTCTCCTTAAATACCCACTTCTGTGTTAGTCTCTATTTTTTCTTAATGCATAATCATGTAGGTAAATAAATATATTGAAAGTTTTTTTTTGTTTCGTTTTGTTTTTTTTTGGGGGGGGGTCACACCCGGTGACACTCAGGGGTTACTCCTGGCTATTCGCTTAGAAGTCGCTCCTGGTTGGGGCCGGGGAGATAGCATGGAGGTAAGGCGTTTGCCTTTCATGCAAAAGGTCATCGGTTCGAATCCCGGTGCCCCATATGGTCCCCCGTGCCTGTCAGGAGCAATTTCTGAGCATGGAGCCAGGAGTAACCCCTGAGCACTGCCGGGTGTGACCCAAAAACAAAAACAAAAACAGAAGAAGTTGCTCCTGGCAGGCACGGGGGACCATATGGGGAACCGGGAGATCCAACTGCAGTCAGTCCTAGGTTAGCGCAGGCACCTTATCTCCAGCGCCACCGCCCAGCCCCAATACATTGAAAGTTTATGGCAAATGGAATTTTACTTATCTATATTGTTTGTATATGCATGTCTATGTGTTTCATGTTGAAATGAAGTCAAAAATATAAATACCTATGTCTGTGACTGAATTTTAGAACATTAACTTACCAGCTTATTTTAACCTTGGTTACATATATTGCATAGCATCATCCTCCATTGGGAATTCTTGGTTAGATGTCAGAGTTTGTAGGGTAAAAGTAAATAGAAGTACAAATACTGGAATAGTGTTTGGTTTCTATAGCACAGTTTTGCACCTTAAATACTGTTGTGTTTAGGGCTCATTTATTTTTAAAGAACCCGATGACTGAATATTTAGAAAGAAACTAATGTTTTACACCTAGACAATGATTGAAAGCTATAAAAATTAATTATAATTTTCCCCTTACGATTGATATGCAGACACAAGCTAATCTCTCAATTTTGTTTTAGTTGTATAGAAATGATGCTATGTTAGAATTATATAGCTGTCATAATTTTTTGCTAAAAGTTTAAATTGATAGTTCTACATTTCTTTTTCATGTTTCACGAAGTAACCAAGGACTGCCCACAAAGAAAATGCTTTTCAAGTGCAAATTCTATTAAGTCATTCTCAGAGAATGTAAACAAACTGCAGTTTTCTCCATGCTACGTATTTTCTAGCAAGACTAAAATATTTTAATGTTAAATTTCTTCATAAGGAACTTTTTAAGATTTCAGGTTTATTTAAATTGGGTGATGTTGATGTCCTGTGGAAGAATAATTTTTCACACGAATTTAAATCTTTTATGTAAAAATTAAGTTCTTAAAACGTGCAACCTTTATTAAATTATTACATTCATTATAAAAACCTCCAAACAATCTGTAGAATTCTACTACTGTTAATTTTGTCATTTATTTTATCATTTATTTATGGAATTCCAAGTAAGCACAATCAAAATCAGTGCTTATACAGATGTACAATAGTGAGAAAATATATATTTTCAGTGTACTGAATTAATGATTAACATTTAAACACATAAGAAATAACAATGTGGAGACATGTCAGGAAGATAGAGAACAGAGATCAGTAATAAAGAATGATAACAAGAGAACTAACTTATTAATTGAGTAGAGTAAAAACTCTTTAAACAAGTTTTCGAATAAACCACCTTGATATACAGTTACAGAGTTATTCTTGATTAATTCTCAGGTATACAATATTGGGATATATGTTTAAAGGTAATTTTCAACGTGGGGTCAGATAGATAGTAAAGTTTCTTGCATATGACCAACCCAGCTTTATTCCTTGACAGCACACAGAATCTTCTGAGCCTTATTAAGAGCAGTCCTTGAACATAGATGCAGAAGTAAGCCCTAAGCATTATGGGGTTTGATCCAAAAATAAAAATAAAATATGAACAAAATATATAATTTTGTATGGTCTTACTTAACTTTTTATGTTGATATATATTGTCAAAATATAAATAAGTGAGATATAATAGCAAATTTTATGTATTTAAAAATTATATATTGGGGCCCGGGAGATAGCATGGAGGTAAGGCGTTTGCCTTTCATGCAAAAAGGTCATCTGTTCGAATCCCGGTGCCCCATATGGTCCCCCGTGCCTGCCAGGAGCAATTTCTGAGCATGGAGCCAGGAGTAACCCCTGAGCACTGCCGGGTGTGACCCAAAAACCACAAAAAAAATTATATATTATAAAATTGTTTATATTAGCTGAAATAACCATACTTAATATTTAAATTGTATAGTAGCATTTATTGTTCATTTGCAGTGAGGTTTACTTGGCTCTTTATACCAAATCAAATACTGTGAAATGAAAAGAGATGAAAGTTTCTGCCCCAAGGGCATAACAAAGTTGAGGCACTAGGCATGATCCAATCTCTTCACATACATGCACACACACGATAGAAGAATATTTCCTGCAGAGTATAGCTACTGCCAGAGGAAAGCCCAATGGAGTGAAGTAACTTTCAAGAGTTTTACTTGAAAAGTGGACCTGTGAATTAAGAAGTTGTCTGTAGAAAAAAGGAAAAAGTCTTTTTTGAATGATACAGATAAGTGATATTCAAGTGACTCTCTTATTTCTAGACATGTGGATTCTTTTATATGTAGGGTATAAATAAGCATAGCAAGGAAATAACAAATGGTCAAAGACAACAGAACCAGAGAACTGTTCTACAGAACTGAGCTTATCATAACAGGGAAAAGAGTTGGTCATGATGTGATTGAAGATAATCTTCAAACAATGGTAGATGAAAGCAGACACTGATAGAGGATCAGATATTGAAGTACCGTATTTGCTGGTGAAAAGACTACTGGTCATATAAGACGGCTCCCTAATTTTACAGTTAAAACATAGGTTTACTCTCTGTATAAGACAGAACACTCCTGTGCTGCAACTGTATGTACCACAGTGAGCCAATCACAACAAGCAAAGGTTCAAAGTGGATACTGTAATAGACTTCCTCTCTGACTCTCGCCCATTTGAGCAGTCTTTTAACAGTGTAGATTCGGAACATTGTCTAATTTGCATGCATCAAAAGCCTGCTTGGATTGACGGAGTTAGAGAGGCGGTCCGAGCAGTCTTGCAGTGATTGGTGCAGGATCGAGTTGGAAAATTCGTTTCTTGGCAATATCCAGATGATTTTCATTTAGTGGCGAGATGTTTTTTCGGGATATACTCGGTGTATAAGACGACTCCCGATTTTCGGTTGACTTTTTCCTTTCAAAAGTCGTCTTATACGCTCGCAAATTCGATATTCATGAATCATGATATGAAAAATGACAGAGACTACAATAAAATAAATAAATATGTAAGTATTTTAAACAGAGCATGGAAAAAAGCAAGTATAGGGTAGGTTGAAATGTTTGCAAATGAAAGAGGACAAATTATAGAGATAGTTAAAGTTACCAAAATAAGAACAGTAAAAAACTTCTGGGGATATCTCTAATTTGAAATCAGAACTAAATTCAAAGGAACAAGAGGTCTAATAATGAAATGATAGATTCTGTGCCTTTAAGGAAATAAACAGCAACCACCTGGGGCAAATAAGTGAAACTATGTGAAATCTATAACCAGGAATGTGTACATATGATTCAACTAATAAATCAGTGATTAAAAGAGAAAGATAAGATCCTTACTAAAGTCTCAGGTAAAAGTGGATTTCTCACCTCATAAAAAAGTGTTCATTAAGCAACATCAGCAAGATTTTTTGTTTTTTGTTTTTTCAGCCACACCGTTTGATGATCAGGGGTTACTCCTGGCTAAGCGCTCAGAAATTGCCCCTGGCTTGGGGGATCCATATGGGATGTCTGGGGATCGATCAGTGGTCCTTCCTTGACTGGGCTTGCAAGGCAGACACCTTACCTCTAGCGCCACCTCACCAGCCCCATCATCAGCAAGATTTTACAGGAAGTTTTTGGATTAAGAATACCTTTTCTCAACCATTTGCCCTTGACTTTCCTAGAAAACACACCTCCTTTCTTCTTACTGTGGTGGTTTTACTGTTTTCCCCCCCTTAATATATGTATTTCTTTTGCTCTGTGTAGAGGAGCATTTTTGTACTCTTTTTCACACAGCCTAGAAGTATTTTTTATCATGTGTTTGAGTGGAGGGTACTCTTTACCCTAGAAATTTTAAGGTGATTTAAGAGTATGTAGTTAATGGAATTTTCTTAATCTTGTTTTTATATGTCTGTTCTGTTTCCTTAATTTTTTTCAGCTACACTGATCAAATAAACCTTTAAGGGAATACTTAGAGTAAAGTAGGCAAAAATATCTTGATAAAATGTCATATATGTTCAATCAATTGTCTTCCACTGAAGCTTCCAAAATAGTCTCTTTAAACTTTAACATATACCAAGCTAGTGTTTGCTTGGATGATCATAGGCCTGCACAATTTGTCTTCTATTAGCACCTGACTCACACAGAGGCCCATTGTCATGAGACTTAAGATTTTGTTACTAATTTTCAGTTTTCTTTTACAGATTACTTCTTCATATATTATCACTAGAATGTATTCATTCTTAGTTCACATTCTTAGTTTCCATTCTTAGTGCTATGCAGAAGGGCTATTATTTATCGAAGAAGACACAGTAAATCTGATTCTGTAACCTCAGGGCATATATATATGTATATGGACATATATATACATACATTTAAAATACACACATATATAAATATTTTTGGATCAAACCTGGTGGTGCTCAAGACTTACTCCTGGCCCTGCATTCAGGAATTACTATTGGCTGTGTTTGGAGTTCATATGGAGTGTGGGGGCCCAATCTCAGTTCTGTAGTGTTCAAGGCAAGTAAGTGTTCTACTTACTGCACTATTGCTTCAGTCCTCAGGGCATATTGTTTTCTTGTAGTTTGCTTCTAGAAGTTTGTAAAATAATTAACATGCTTTTTCATGCCTTTGCTACTTTCATTGTCTTAAAAGAGGTGATTGAAAAGGGAATTGGAAATAACAGAAAAGTCTTGTGTTTTCTTTCTTTTTTTGTGAAAATAGAAAATTCCATCAGATTGATAATGGAGGAGAACAATGATTCCACAGAGAACACCCATCAAGGCCCAGGGCGGAACAATGCCATGAAGTGTGGGTGGTTAAGAAAGCAAGGAGGCTTTGTCAAGACTTGGCATACACGCTGGTTTGTGCTCAAGGGAGATCAGCTCTATTATTTCAAAGATGAAGATGAAACCAAGCCTTTGGTAAGTAACAGAAAATAAAAAAAAATTCCATGGGAATAAGCAATTCAGTAGGTATAAAAGTACTTTCTAGAAGCCAATGGAGACTAAGTTCAACACAGCATTTTTAGTCCCCTTCAGTTTTTTGGTGTCTTTCACACTTTTTCTCGTTTACTTTGGCATAAGGTAATGAACTTGCTAACTGAGGCCAAGAGGCAAAGTGTTACTTGTCTGATATTAATTTTGCCCTTTACTAAGCTGGAACAGAATGTCTGAATCCCTCAGGCAAACTTACATCATGAGGAACTTAATGGACATCTGCAAGAATATATAAAGTAGTATCAAAACATCATTCCTTCCCTCAGTAAAAATTGGAAAACTTATTTTAGAATAAAGAGAGTAAATAAAACTTTAAGTCATTTCAGAAACTGTCAGCATCAATTCTCTACCTTAATTTGGTAAGATATGATTATAGCATTGATTGATTCGTCTTGACCAGTATACACAGTATATGCCTCTGAAACTAGTTTACTAGTTTCTAGGTTTTATTCTGTTTCTTTTGCTCTCTCTCTCTCTCTCTCTCTCTCTCTCTCTCTCTCTCGGTTTTGTGGGCTACACCAATTTGATGCTCAGGGGTACTCCTGGCTAAGAGCTCAGAAATTGCCCCTGGCTTGGGGGGACCATATAGGAAGCTGGGGGATCGAATTGCAGTCCTTCCTTGGCTAGAGCTTTCAAGGCAGACACCTTAGCTCTAGCGCGACCTCGCCGCCCCCTTGTTCTCTTTCTTTTGCTTATTTTTATGTCACTGTTTGATTTTTTTCCCAGCTACAAATCTTTTAGCTGAGTGAGAGGGGAATAAAAATATTCCATCTCTTGTTCTGTTTGTTTAAGCCACACTGGCTCCCTGCTCAGGAAACACTCCTGATGGGATTGAATGACCATATTCAGACCTGGGGATTGAACACAGGTTGCTTGAGTGCAAGACGAGCATCGTCCCCATTTTAATAGTCCCACTTCATATTTTCTTATAGTTGCCACAAGCGTTATTTTCTTTGATAATTGTCTTGGATTTAAAGAGATGCAATTGGGGTCTTATCTCAATTAAGTATAAACATATAAATGTAACTTCTTGTTACATTTATAGGCCTTATCAATAAGGAAATATATATATATTTTAGATCAAATGGAATAAAAACAGTCAAGTATGATCTAGACACTTATTTATGTTATGTTAATGTTTTTCTTCTTTTTTATTAATAATATATTAAATTTTAAGAAGTTCATTAAGAATCAGGACTCTGCTACTATGTTTTTAACTCAGTGGGCTTTATGATTTTAGAAAATTCTTATTTGTCTAATTGTATTACATAAGAACAACAATGAAAAGACATGGTATGGTGCAAACCCAACATTAAAATTATTTTGCCATTTTATTAAACATTTAAAATATCAGGTTTGAGACCAAAATTTTATCTCTATTATGATCAAACGTGTTTAAAAAATTCTAACAGATAGAATTATGCCTATTTCTTTTTCTTTTTCTTTTTTTATGATAATATCTTTATTTAAGCACTATGATTACAAACATATTTGCAATTGGGTTTCAGTTATAGAAAAAAAACACCCCACCTTCACCAGTGCCTTTTCTTTAGCATAAAGAAAACAAGATTTAGGTATAATGTAGATGACCTACCCACGGTTAAAGAAAGTGTGTTGTAATTTTATCTTTTTATAATTCAGGCTTAAATGGTGAAGTCAAAGACCATATAAATCAATAAAAACAGTTTATCCTGATAGCAAGACAATAATAGTATATCCCCATATTCATTGTTGCACGTGTCATTGAAAGTCAGGGGTACTTTCACAGATAAAGATGATACATATTAGAAATATGATATGAAGTTATATAACCACCATATTATAAAAAACAAGGAAACTAGAGTTTTCAAGATCTTATAAACAGAAACTAAATTCTTTTTTCGTTTCATCTTATTTTATATTATATAACACTTTAAGATATTATCTTTAATTTTTTTAATCGTTTTTCACCTGATTTTGTTTTGGTTTGGTTTTGGTTTTTGGGTCACACCCAGCAGTGCTCAGGGGTTACTACTGGCTTTATGCTCAGAAATCGTCCCTGGCAGGCACAGGGGACCATATGGGATGCCGGGATTTGAACCACCATCATTCTGCATGAAAGACAAACGCCTTACCTTCATGCTATCTCTCCAACCCCAAGATATTATCTTTAATTTAAAATTATTTTAGTTTAATATGAAATAAATGTAGAATATGAATGATTCAGTATAGGAACTTTGGTGCAGAGGCAAAATGAATAAAACAAAATTTAGTGTTTTATTCAATGGACTAATTCTGGTATGGTTCAAGTGGACTGGTTGTTAAACAGTTGTTAAACACCTACTGATTTTAAACACTTAGTAGGTATGTTTCAAGACTTAACTGGTTTCAGGAACTGAATGGATTCACGAAAAAAGACAAACAAAATAGGACAAGCAAATTTTTATTTTTGATGAACTTAGTATGACTTATAGTAATGAAGATGGGACGTAACGAAATTAATCAGATTGTGCTCTACAAACCTAAGCCTGTTGTTCAGAGAGATATCAAAATGTTTTGACTACATTCTGTGTAATTTCTATGAAAGTCTCAATCATAGATAGCATTCAGTTTAATGTAGCTATTTTGATAAAGTGAGTATATATAGGAAGACTCAAGGCCATTTAAAGGAAATGTTTTATCAGTGAAAATTTATTCTAAGAGATACTAATATATTACTATTTTCTAGACATAAATGAATTAAAATAAAGAAAAATGATAAAATATTAACTGGAAGGCAATACTTCTTGTACAAACTAAACAATACTATTTTGAAGGAGGGCATAGTGTCCTTCATTACACTTAATATGCTGAACACCTACATTACTAAATGTCAATTTCTCAACTAGATTTTGTTACATCTGTTCCTTTGAATTTTTATTTGTACTAGAATCTGATGTATGTATATATATATATGCTTTTGTGAAGTTTATATTTTCATCTAATTATTAGAGTTTCAGTTCTCAAACTACAACCTACATTCGAAAAAAATCTAAAAAACAAAATTTGAGAACTTAGGAAGTGTAACTATCAATTTTAGTTTTCTTTTTGAACAGAAGAAAAAAACACATGATTCTTTTCTCTCTGCCGATTACCCAGTTATTTAAAGATGACTTTCCAATCTTTAACCGGGGTTTTTCTGATAATATGTTATATTGTTTCCTCAAAATATTATTTTATATTTTTAAAATTCTTAGTATCCTTTAATTTGGGGGGATTTGGACCATACTGGTGATGCACAGGGCTTACTCTTGTCTTCATACTCAGGTACTTCATACTCTTGGTAGTACTTAGGGGACCATATGCTGTGTCAGGGATTATACAAAGATAACCCATATGCAAGGCAAATACATTAGCACCTGCACTACAAGCCAAATATATTTCCAGAAATATTCTCTATATTATTTTCTCTTATACAAACACAATTATTTTCTAAAAAGGATTATTAAAATATACTCATATTTTTAATATTTCAAAATGTTTAAATTTTACTTAAGTAGTGAGGTAGAAGGGAAATGGGGAACATTGGTGCAGGAAAGTTACACTGGTCAAGAATGGTGCACAATAAATGACTGAAACCTAACATATAAATATTTTTGTAACTATGGTGATTAAATAGTTATTAAAAGAAAATTAAAAATTGGGGCTGGTGAGGTGGTACTAGAGGTACGGTGTCTGCCTTGCAAGCACTAGCCAAGGTGGGACAGCATTCGATCCCCTGGCGTCCTATATGGTATCCCCAAACCAGGGGCAATTTCTGAGCTCTTAGACAGGAGTAACCCCTGAGGATCAAATGGGTGTGCCCCCCCAAAACAAAGAAATATTAAAAATTATTAAATGAAACCTGATTTAAGGTCAGATTGTCACAATGTTTTTGACCATTTCCCATTTATAACATGACAAGTCCTTGTAGAAATGGAACATGGAGAAACATTTGAAGAAATAAAGTACAATGTATAAATGTTATGATATTATAAAAGTAATTAAAATACATAGATTTTGCTAAATAATATACTAACAAATTTCTAGTCATTTGTGAAGATAGCATTTCTCCTACAATATTTAACAATGCTATTAATCATATAACAGCTACATCTCAATTTTGATCATACTAGTTAGTGAGTGCTTAAAATATGTCAGATACTAGACTATGACATCAGAACACATAACATTTATAGAAGCTAGGCTAAAATTCCTGAGAAAAGAATACACTTCAAATAGGTACAACATAATAACCTTGTCTAAACTTTCTAGACTGTCAAGGGAAAGTTCTTTTCTGGACATGATTATACTGTTCATAGCACAATAGATTTTATTATAAAAATAATTTTGAATGAATTATAACTTATGACCTCTAACTGTGAAAATTGATTTCTGATTTAGAAGAACCTCTATTTTTTATATTTGATAAAAATCAGTGAGTTAATGAAATTTAGAAATGTCAAATCATGTTTCTGTTCTCTGTTCCAATATATGAGTCAGGAAAACAAAAGGTTTAAAATAATGTCAGAAACCTAAAGAGATAGTATACTGGGTATAAACAGGGGTCTCAAATTCAATTTACCTGGGGGCCGCAGGAGGCAAACTCGGGGTGATCCTTGAGTGCAAAATCAGTAGTAAGTCTTGAACATTGAGGGGTGTGACCCAAACAACTAAAACAAAACAAAACAAAAAAAGATTCCTCTAAGGCAGGGCCACAAAATGTACGGAGGACCGCAAAGGGCCCGCGGGTAGCGAGTTTGAGACCCCTGGTGGGAAAGATGCTTGAATTGCAAGTAGATTACCCTATTTAATCCATGGTATTCTGAGCACCACCAAGAGTGACCTTTTAGCAAAGAGTCAGGAGTAAGCCCATTACTACTGGATGTAGTCTGAAAACAAAAATGAATAAATGTAGACAAAAATAATGATGCTAGAAGCAGTAAACTTGCATATATTTGTCAAACCTAAAAGTGATTTTTATATGAGTCATTTTTTTTTGTTTGTTTTTGGGTCACACCCGGCAGTGCTCAGGGGTTACTCCTGGCTCCATGCTCAGAAATTGCTCCTGGCAGGCATGGGGGACCATATGGGGCACCGGGATTCAAACCGATGACCTTTTGCATGAAAGGCAAACGCCTTACCTCCATGCTATCTCCCGGGCCCCATATCAGAGTCTTTAAATATTTAACAAAGCATCAAAGATACGTCATCATAAATTCTTAGGAACTTACATTTTTCTTAGAAATGATTATAACAAGAGATAACTACAATATTTTATTCTGCTACTATTTGAATACATTTTTATTTTTTATGAAGGAAAACAGACATACAGACCTGGGTTAAAAATAGGTATTGAGTTAGCTTGTTTGGCTTGAATCTTGGTTCAGTTACTAATTATGTTGAATTGTGAGTAGGCTGATGTAAGCTTTATTTCACTCATCAGTACAATTAAATAATAATATTAACCAAACTCGGAACATCAGTAAGAGAATTTAAGGAGGCAATTTATGTAAGATATTTTAGAAATCAGTAATACAAGAATATATAGTCATAATTATTCCCTTTTAATTAAACACTGTGATTACAAAGTTGTTCATGATTGAGTTACAGTCATACAATGTATACCATACTTCACCTACGAACATTTCCTAACACCAGTGTCTCCAGTTTCTTTCCCATTCTTTCCTCTGCCTGCCTCTGAGGTAGGGATTTTTAGTCCTCTCTCTCTCTTTTCCTTTTAGAAACTGTGATTTTAACTATTGTAGTGTACTGTGCATAACATTTTATCTCTGTTCTTCAACAATATAGTGTCCAGAATGATTAGTTCCAATTATCATTGTTATAGTTATCCCTTCTCTAACCTAACTGCACTGCTTCACTATTTCTGGCATGTTTCCTATCATGGACTGGACTTCTTGGTTCTCATATGGTTACCATAGTATGTTTTATTTTTCTTATATCACACACATGAGTGAAATTATTCTGTCTAGCCATCTTCCTCTGACACAGTTCACTCAACATGATACTCTCCATATCCATCTGTGTAAGCACTTTTCATGACTTCATTTTCCTAACAACTGCATAATTTTCCATTGTGCAGATGTACCACAGTTTCTCTTTCCACTCATCTGTTCTTTAGTACTTCAATTGTTTCCAGATTCTGGCTATTGTAAATAGTGCTGTGATAAATGTAGAAGCACAGAAGACTTTCCTGTATTGAGTATGTGTGTGTGTGTGTGTGTGTGTGTGTGTGTGTTTTGTTCATAGAGTATATACCTAGTAGTGGTAATTGATGGATTATATGGGAGCTCAATGAACAGACATTTTCTAAAAGAAATACAGATGGCCAAAACACACATGAAAACATGCTTCATATTACTAATCATCAGAGATGCAAATCAAAACAACAACAAGGAATCATTTCACAATGCAGAGACTGGCACACATGACAAAGAGCAAGAATATCAGTGTTGGTGTGAATGCAGAAGGGATTATTTTTATAGAAATGTAATTTATTAAAGGGGCCATTGGAAGTCACTGTAGAATAGATATGTTACTAAATCATACAGATAATGGTTATTTTTTGTTTGTTTGTTTTTGGGTCACACCCAGCAGTGCTCAGGGGTTACTCCTGGCTCCATGCTCAGAAATTGCTCCTGGCAGGCATGGGGGACCATCTGGGATACCGGGATTCAAACTGATGACCTTTTGCATGATAGGCAAACGCCTTACCTCCATGCTATCTCCCGGGCCCCAATGGTTATTTTTTGAAAAAAAAAAAAATAAGATGTCTAACTAATCTAATAAAAACAAAAATAAATTGTATATAAAAACTTAAATATGAAAGATAGCACAGCGGTGTTTGCCTTGCAAGCAGCCGATCCAGAACCTAAGGTGATTGGTTCGAATCCTGGTGCCCCATATGGTCCCCCCATGCCTGCCAGGAGCGATTTCTGAGCAGATAGCCAGGAGTAACCCCTGAGCACCGCCGGGAGTGGTCAAAAAAAAAAAAAAAAGACTAGAAAAAAAAAACTTAAATATGAAAGGTAACCCTTTTATTTATTTATTTTAGCTACACCCAGCAATACTTACTTCTGAGAAAGGCATTCCATCTTTTATTTTACTTTTATTTATTTATTTATTTTTATTGAGGCCATTGTGAATTTCAAGTCTTTCACAGTTGTTTAAGGTATTTAGTGACAGTGAATTAGGGCCATTCCCACCACCAGTGTTGACCTTCTTCCACCATAGTTCCCATATACATCCCAAACCTCCACCCCTAATCCCCTGAAGTAGTAATGTAACAGCTCCATTTTGTGTTTAGCTTATTATAGTTTGGGTCTCTTGAGTCTGTTGTCATTGACTTTGTCTTGGGTATTTAAATCTGACTTCTTTTTTTTCCTCCTTAATGTTCCTAAGACCACTTGGCCCCTGAGCCCCATCTACTTTGCTTTACTCTATTTGAATAGACATATAAATATGAGATAACAGAGCGATTCTATGGTTCTATGAAAAAGTGGGAGCCCCTATCTAGAGGATAAGTAAAATTAAAAGCAGAAAAGAAAAAAGGGTGGGGGAGGTTGTGTGGTAATTTTTTTTGCACAGGAACATCAAACATTGGGGAAATTAGAAAGAAAATTTCTCAGGCCTAAGAGATACAGGGTGTCTCCACCTCAAAGCATACTATCAAAAGACCACTACAGGAAGTTGTCCAATGGCCCCAGAAAAATTTCTGCTCAGTTAAGGTTGACAAAGTCAGTCTTCTGTAGTTAGAGATCTTGGTTTTTTTTGTATAGGTCCTAGGATGAAATCCTAGAATAAAATCTTTGTGGTTTCAGGAAAAATTTATGTATTAGAGATATGTATTATATATACATACATATACATATATTAGGTATTATGTATACAATATATATTCAATATATATATAGAGAGAGATTGCAGAGCATCTTCTGATTTTATCTCATCATTGAGGGTAAGGTAGAGCAACCTACCCTTATTCAAGTTTCTGCTATTTCCTCATCATCAGGGTGTCTTATGGACTTACCCTGGAGCAGTTTGATACCAGGGTTGCATTCGGGTCTCCCAAAGGGGAGTTTGAATTCTGATGCTGGTGCTGTAATCTGTGCAGTACCTATGTTGGGATCTGAGGTTAGAAGTTGGATGATCGATGTCCAATTTATTAAGGCCTAAATCAAGTTTCCATGACAAATACTAAGAGTGAAAGGTAGCCTTGCGCTATAAAATGTGTAAGTTCCTATCCCTATTAGACAAGAACTTATTTCTATATGTAAGATTTCCATATTTTAGTGTGCCTATGAAAAATGAAACAATGCTTCATGATATTCCTGGTACATATGGGGTAAAACTTTTAATCTGATAGTAACCTAAGCTCATAACTCAACTGAGATATTTATACAAGAATTTCTACTAAGCAGATTCAAAGTAGGGATAGGAAAGCTACCTCTACATATGGAAATAAACACTAAGAATTTTAACTATTATTTGTTTGTGTTTTTGGGTCACACCCGGTAGTGCTCAGGGGTTACTCCTGGCTTCATGCTCAGAAATTGCTCCTGGCAGGCACGGGGGACCATATGGGGCACCAGGATTCGAACCGATGACCTTTTGCATGAAAGGCAAACGCCTTACCTCCATGCTATCTCCCGGGCCCTAAATCTTATTCTTTTTGTTTGTTTGTTTGTTTGTTTTGGGGCCATACCCGGAGGTACTCAGGGGTTACTCCTGGCTGTCTGCTCAGAAATAGATCCTGGCAGGCACGGGGTACCATATAGGACACCAGGATTCGAACCAACCACCTTTGGTCCTGGATAGGCTGCTTGCAAGGCAAACCCCGCTGTGCTATCTCTCCGGGCCCAGAATTTTAACTATTAAGGAAATGCATCTACAGAAATAAACTAAAGAAATGTAAAAATCCTCTTTAAGTCTTTTGAGATAGTTAGGGGATATGGAATGCAGAGCACAATTTCATCCTGTCCCAATGTCTTGTGGAGTCTGAGAAATGGTTCGAAGACATCAGGTATCAGGTAGTGTCCTCGAGATGAGGGTCTCTCGGGAGTGGAATCCCATAGCAAGCAAGCAGTCTACAGTGAGGGGAGTTGGGAGACAAAGAACCCCAAGGAATGGGTTTGTGGAAATGTGTCTGCAGGTTCTTCCCAGAGTTAGACATAGCTGAATGGGAGTTGTTTTTTTTTTTTTTTTTGCTTTAGGAATATGCTGGCTGCTTACAGGGATAGAGTGAAGTTTTAGATCCTTGAGGGATTAGTGACTGAGGTGAAGAGGGTTAAATAGGAGAAGATTAAGTATCAGTGGGTGACTTAATAGAATAGGATTTTTAAAGTGGTATTCAGGGGTGAAGAGGAGGGATATCATAAAATATGAACTATATACAATATAGGCAGAAATTATGTACAATACAGAGTAGATAGGCATAGAGGAGTCCACCACGTTCACACACAGACACACAGACACACTATGGGGATCTATTTGTAGGTTACAGTTGAAGGACTAATCCCTATAAAATGGGTTAAAACTCTTAAAAGAAAAAAATAAGGCAGACACATTAGATGGGGGGAGAAGTCTTCCAGTATCTAGGCAATTCATCAATGGTGGGGATAAACTTTGCTAGATAAAAGCTTTCAGGGTTAGACTATGCATAGAACATTCTTAGAGCAATCATTTTCCAATCAAGGATACTTAGAAATATGTTAATGTGCTCTGTAAGAGGAGGCTACCTCATGGTGTATCATTTACCAGGTCTATAGCATTCAGATTTCTTTCCTGGAAGCAAGCTCATAATGTGAAACTTATGGTCTAATATGAGCTAGCTTGGTTTAAAAAATAAAATAAAATAAAATTGTAAATAATATAGTCAATAAATGGGACCTGTATAACAAAAGTCTAAGGTGTGCAGTTGCCTAATTCAATTGTCTCTGCGGCATAAGCATTAGATCATGATAGTAGTCATGACCAAAAGGAAGATTTGGAGTATTTTCTTAAGGTATTACCATTATGAAGAATGTATTTGGAGTCTAGCATGATAAAACATTAAAATGCACTGGTGAAGGGGGTGTTCTTCACATCACGGAAACCTAATCACAAAGACATATGTAATCAAAACGTTTCAATTAAAAGAATCAAAAAAAAAAAGAAAAGAAAAAAATAATAAGGCCTCCCAATTCTTACCACAGGCTGTGTTCTTCACACGGACTGTATAGAAAGAGGAGGTACAGTAAACACACCCTATATACACCTCAACCCAGACCCTTGCCTGGTCTGTATTGGGAACTGGGGATAAAAAAAAATGCAAAGCTGGCGACCAACTTATATCTTCAAGAAAACCTGTGAACAAGAAAAAGTAAAAGAGTTATAGACGGGGGCCGGGTGGTGGCGCTGGAGATAAGGTGCCTGCGGTAACCTAGGACGGGCCACGGTTCGATCCCCCAGTTCCCCATATGGCCCCCGGTGCCTGCCAGGAGCGACTTCTGAGCGCATAGCTAGGAGTAACCCCTGAGCGTCACCGGGTGTGGCCCAAAAACCAAAAAAAAAAAAAAGTGTTATAGACATAATATAACACATTGAAGCATTCTGATAGTGAGCTCTGCAGTGAGGATCCTGACTTCTGAATTCATACTACACCTGTTTCTGTGTATAAGAATATTAGGACACTCCATGGGAAAACCCTAGGAAAACAAAAGCACAATACAAAAAACCTTCCTCTTACCTATATTTATCTCAGCGTTATTTACAATACCCAGAATCTGGAAACAACTAAGATGCTCTTCAACAACTGTGGTACATATACACAATGGAATATTATGCAGCTGTCAGGAGAGATGAAGTCATAAATTTTCCTGTACATAGATGGACATGGAAAATATTATGCTGAATGAAATAAGTCAGAGGGAGAGAGATAGACATAGAATAGTCTCACTCATATATGAGTTTTAAGAAAAATACAAGGCATTATTGTAATATTGCCAGACACAATAGAGATGAGGGTCTTTGGCTTCTGAATGCATACTGAACCTGTTTCAGTGGATAAGTGTTTTAGAACGTTATTATAAGTCTCTATGATGAACAGTTGATTGAACATCTGTTCAGTCTAGACAGTTGTATCCATTAATGCAGACTTCTTTATAATATATGTTTCATTTATTCAGCTGAGTTTGTTTCCTTCTTCTTGCACATATGGTGATTCAGATATCTACTTATTAGGCCAATCTATTTCTTCATGTAGATATTCTAAATAACACACATAAGTTATATCATTCAATATTTGTCCTTTTTCTGGCATACCTCGTTTAAAATAATATTTTCTAGATCCATCCATGTTGCTTCAAATTGCATGACTGTAATGTTTCTTACTGCTATGTAATATTCCATTGTGTATATACCACATCTTCATGATCCACTCATCTGTTGATGGATATATAGATTGATTCCAAGTCTAAGCTATTCTACTGAGTGCTTCAATGAAAATTAGTATGCATACATCATTTTGGATGAAAATTTTTCTATCCTGGGGGTAGATACCTAAGAGAGGAATTGCTGGGTAATATGGTAGCTCAATTCTGAGTTTACGAGTGCCCTCCATATTGTTTTCCATAGGAGTTGTACCAGGCAGCATTCCTGCCAGCAGTGAAAGATAATTCCTTTTTCACCATATCCCCGCCAACCCAGGTTGCTCCCATTATTTTTGATATGTGCCATCTTCACTGGAGTAGTGTGATAGCTCATTGTTGTTTTGATTTGGATTTCTCTAATGGTAAGTGATAAAGAGCATTTTTTATGTGTCTGTTGGTCATACATTGCTCTTCCTCAGTGAAGTGTCTGTTCATTTTCTCTCCCCATTTTTGGATCATTTTTTTTAGGTTAACATTTGTGAGCACTTTGTATATCGTCTATATCAAATCTTTATATGACGTGGCGAATGCAAAAATTTTTTCCCAATCAGTTAGCTGTCTTCTAGTTTTAGCCCATGTTTCTTTTGCCATACAGAACCATTTTAGTTTGATGTAGTTCCATTTTATTTAGGTTTGATGAAAGAATTCATGCCAGTGGCATCCTATCATCAAAGACTTTTTTAAGGTGTAAGTCTTGAAGTGTTCTGCCTATGTTTTCCTCTGTGAACTTAATGGATTTGGGTCTGATCGCAAGGTCTTTATACCACTTTGAATTGACATTTGTGTAAGGAGTAAGATATGGATCAATCTTTAAATTCTTACATGTGGTTATTCAATTGTTCCAACACCATTTGTTGAAAAGACTGTTGTTGTTCCATTTCAAATTCTTAGCTCTTTTATAAAGAATAGTTGACCATATACTTGGGTATAGATCACTGGATATTCTGTTCTTTCTCATTGGTCTGAAATTCTGTTTTTGTTTTAATAGCATGCTGTTTTTATCACTATGGCTTTGTAGTAGAGCTTCAAGTTAGGTAAAGAGAATGCCTTCCAGTCTTGTTTTTTTTCTTTTTAATGAAGTCTTTTTTGACTTCACGCAAATTTTATAATTGATTGTCCTGAGTCTTTGAAGAAGAATGTATGAATTTGAATAGTGATTGCATTGAATCTATGTAATTGTTTAGGTAAGATGGTCATTTTAATGATATTGATTCTTCTAAACCATGTGTATGGAATGATTTTCCAATTCCATTCATCCTCTTCAATTTCTTTCTGAAGTGTTTTGAGGTTCTCCTGGTATAAGTCTCTCACTTCTCTTGTTAGGTTGATTCCATGGTACTTGATATATTTGGACACTATTTAAAAGGGATAGACTCTTTGATCTTTTCTTCCTCACTATTAGAATAAAGGAATGCCACTGTCTTTTGTGTAGTTACTTTGTAACCTGCCACTTTGCTATATTGGTTTATTGTTTGTAAGATTATTTGTTTGTCTTTTGGGTCACACCCAGCAGCCGCTCAGGGGTCACTCCTGGATCTAAGCTCAGAAATAGCTTCTGGCAGGCTCGTGGGACCATATGGGATGCCGGAATTCAAACTACTGTCCTTCTGCATGCAAGGAAAACGCCTTACCTCCATGCTATATCTCCAGCCCCATTTCTGTGCACTCTTAAGGGTTTTCGATTTATATTATCATATCATTTGCAAACAATGAGTTTCTCTCTCTCTCTCTCCCTCTCTCTCTCTCTCTCTCTCTCTCTCTCTCTCTCTCTCTCTTGGTTTTTGGTTTTTGGGCCACATTTGGCAAAGCTCAGAGGTTACTCCTGGTTATGCAGTCAGAAATCACTCCTGGCTTGGGGACGCCAGGGGATTGATCTGCAGTCTATCCTAGGCTAGTATGGGTAAGGCTGATGCCTTACCAATTGTGTGGTAATGCTTTTAGTTTTTCTTTTTTTTTTTTTTTTTTTTTTTTTTTTTTTTTTTTTTTTTTTTTTTGGTTTTTGGGTCACACCCAGTGACACTCAGGGGTTACTCCTGGCTATGTGCTCAGAAGTCGCTCCTGGCTTGGGGGATCATATGGAAAACGGGGGGTTCAAACCTAGCGTAGGCAAGGCAGGCACCTTACCTTCAGCGCCACCGCCCGGCCCCGCTTTTAGTTTTTCGATATTGTAATGATAATGTGGAATGCTTTTAGTTTTTCTATGTTGAGGATAATGCTGGCTGTGTGCTTCTTATAGATGGCTGATACTAGGAATGTTCCTTCCAAAACTATTTTGCTAAGTGTTTTCATCATGAATAAGTGTTGGATGTTCTCAAATGCCTTCTCTACATCAATCAATATGATCATGTGATTTTTAACCTTTTTTCTGTTGATATGGTGTATAATGTTGATTGATTTGCATATATTTAATTTCCTAGGATAAAACTAACTTGGTCATGGTGTATAATCTTTAATCTTTTTGATGCATTTTTAGATTCAGTTTGCTAAAATTTTGTTCAGAATTTTTGCATCTGTGCTCATTAGTGAAACTGGCCTGTAATTTTCTTTCTCAGTGGTATCTTTGTCACCTTTAGGAATGAATATGATATTATCTTCACAAAAGGAATTAGGGAGGATTCCCATCCTTTCAATTGACTTTTAGACTCTCCCAAAACATTGGCTGAGAATGTTTTTAACCCTTCATCCCATGTAAAATAAAGTTTTTCTGGGTAGTGGATTCTAGGTTGAAATTTTCTTTCACTCAAAAGCTTAACTATGTCACTCCATTCTTTTCTTGCCTGAACTGTTTCAAATGAAAGGTCTGGTTTGATTCTTATGGTTATTTTTTATACCCGAAGGTTTTATTTCCTCCCTTTCTGCTTTAAAGAGTTCCTCTCCTCTCTCCCCCCCCCCCCCCCGTTGCCATTTTGATTATTATATGTCTTGGTGTTGTTCTTTTAAGGTCTATTTTGTTTGACACTCATTTTGCCTCTTGGATTTGTACAGATGCCTCCTTCCAGAAAGTGGGAAAGTTCTTTCCTATTATCTTCCTCACTTATTGTTCATTGCCATTCCCCTTTTCCTCCCCTTCTGGCATTCCTATAAGTCGTAAATCAATTCTTTTGCCTTTGTTCATTAAGTACTAACATTTTCTTCCAATGTGTTATCTCTGGCTTCATTATTGACTTTTTTTGCAATTGCTGGTTTGTAGTTTTTCTTCAAGTTCCTCTATGTGATTCTCCAACTGTGTAGTACTGCTATTATGGCTTGCTAAGATATTATTTTTTTATTTCCATCAATTCCATTTGTCTTAATTTTCTCATATTCTGTAAAAGTTCTTTTTTTAGTTGGTTGAATTGTTCATATATAGAGTTCTTAATTTTGCAGGCTAGTAATACATTGATTTCTATTGCTAAGACATTTTATGATGATTTTAGATTCTCATCTATTGGACTTGTGCTTTTTGGTGGTCTTGGAAACTTGCTAGGATTTCTCTCCATATCCCCATCTGCTAGTGTCTTCCATAGTTTACCTATATATTTTTTACATTTGGTAGTTTTTAATGCTGAAGTTTCAGGTTGTTTAAAAAAGTGATCTGCTGTACTGATTACACTGGAAGTGAGTAGAGGTATATCTGATTTTGAGTTTGTTTTTCCTAGCCAAGTGAGGTTATCCAAGTATGATAGAGGTATTACAGACTACTTCATTGCTTTGCTGTTTTGTTTTTTGGAATGTGGATTATCTAAGGGAAATGAATATTAGGTCTGGCCTGTCCAGACCTATATTAAATAAGTTAAAATGTATTTGTGTGGATGCTAACACAGCCATGAAGTCTGGGGACAGGGTGGTGTGGGGGACAGAATATGCAAACCTGCCACCTGGGAGGAAGTAGTCTGGGAGGTGTTTTTGCTCTCTGAGCGATGGTTCTTAGTCATAGTCCCATGGGAGTTGCAGTTGTGGTGGTCCTGGTGGAGTCTCAGTGTCTAGGGAAAGGGCAGAGTTGGAAAAAGACTTTTATTCACTTTTGGAGGGAATGCCAACTAGTCCAGTTATTTTGGAAAATCATATAGATATTCCTCAAGATCTATTGTTATAGCAATAGGATGTCAAAATATCATTTATTTTCAAAGATATTTACAACTTTCTTTTACTGATTTTATTTTTATTTAACACATAGATTTGCTTTATATGTATAGGTATTATACTTGTTCCAGTCTATACCATGCAGTAAAAATAGTCTTTCAAAATTATTATTTAAAAGGAAAACTGCAAAGTGGTAAAACAAACCATGGGAGTACTTAGTTTTATCCTGGCACAAAAAAGTATTTTTTTAAATAAAGTTATCAGCTTCTGCCAAGGAAGTTACAATAATGCTAAATACCTGTGATAATGATGTTAAATTTTAAATAAGTTTTGATAGGCATTATTTTTCAGTATAAACTATTGGTTATAGAAGGACTACTCTAATATGGTAATATAAGAATATGCTGGGAACCATAGTAAGAAACCACCCCTCTTTGAGGTTTAGGATGAACTTTCCAAGAAAAACATATATTTAATCTGAAAACTAAGAATATATTATTTTAGTACAAGCTGTTGAAAAAGAAACATGTGTCACATCTAAAACATGGACCATGGCACTTTGATAGATTGATAATGAATTAAAATTGGATAAGTATTTAAACATCTAAGAACAGAGATAAGTGATGAAAAATGAATTGGGATATGTAGGCACAATTAAATATATGAGAATCCCAGTAAGCCTTTTTAAAGCTTGTAGGTTCTCTCCATCCCCACTGCCACCTATGAAGACCTTATATCTTCACTATGTTTTCCTGTATTTTGTTTAATTTTTTTATATCTGGAGCTAACCAGCTAAATTACCACTCATTTAGCAAGTAGCTTATTAGGAAATAAGAAATTCAAAACACTACTGATTCTAAAAGGTTTCTCTGATAGCCTTTCGACTACGTAGTTACTATAATCGTATGCTTTCTTAGACATGATCTCTAAAATAATTCAAAAGTGTTCATTTGTTGCATGAGTATTCACTTTTTTTCATTATTACATGACATGAGTTATGAGAATGCCTTCAGATTGCTTTTGACTGGAGAGAAAACTGAGAAAATAATTTTCTAACTAAAGAGCATGCATACTGTCTTAGCTAAGGGTAGAAATTGGTTGATGTGATATGTTACATAGAGGATTAGAGTGTGAGATGGCTTTTATCTATATTATTTTCTCAGAATAGACTTTGTCCAGTGTGGACATTTTCTCATAAAACAATTATTTTCTCTACAGAGTTTCTTTAGTTTAATATATATTCCATCACAATATTAAATCTTCACAATGACTTGATATTGTATAAAGTTTCCAGATGTCCAAAAAAAAAAAACATTCCTGTAACTCTGAAGTTTTTAGCACGTATAAAATGATGTTTCTGTAATAGTGTCACAGTATCTGGTCACAAATAAAGGACTCAATAAATATTAGCTAAATTTGCTATGCCAGCCTCATTTTTTTTTGTGTGGTTTTTGGGTCACACCCGGCAGTGCTCAGGGGTTACTCCTGGCTCCATGCTCAGAAATTGCTCCTGGCAGGCATGGAGGACCATATGGGGCACCGGGATTCAAACCGATGACCTTTTGCATGAAAGGCAAACGCCTTACCTCCATGCTATCTCCCGGGCCCAGCATCATTTTTCTTAATATTTTATCCCCATCTTTAATTATCAGAATACCTGACACAGCAGTTTAGCAGTCGTAACAATATATTAATATAATTAATTTAATTAATTTTCTTAATAAAAGAAATAATAGATTATTATCCATAAAAGTATGCTAATTTTAAAGCAAAAGATAACTTATTTCACTTGTGTCCTATGCTGTGAAAAGATTGAATTTCCATGGAAAGATTCTCAAAAGCAAATGTTCCTCTTAACAGTTTGTCTTTTTCCTTTTATTAAATTACACTCTGTGCATTATTGTAACTTACGAAAATAATTATGATGACAGCTCAGGAAATTACAAGGACTCTCTTAAAATTTTTTACCACACCAGAGAGATGCAGCTTTAGTTATCTTGTCTCGTATTTGTCAACTATTTCTCAACATTGCTTAAAAGAGCAACTGCTCTTTGTCGAATCCGCTAACTTCAATGCTGGGCATTTTAATGTTTTGAGTTTTTTTTTATTTATTAATGTCTTTACTTAAATACCTTGATTACAAATACGATTGTAGTTGGGTCTCAGTCATGTAAAGAACACTCCCTCCACCAGTGCAACATTCCCATCACCAATATTCCGAATCTCCCTCCTCCCTACCCCACCCCCACCTGTGCTCTAGACAGGCTTTCTACTTCCCTCATTCATTCACATTGCTATGATAGCTCTCAATACAGTTACCGGTATTTTTCTAACTGCAATCATCACTCTGTGGTGAGCTTCATGTCGTGAGCTGGACCATTCAGCCCTCCTCACTTTTGTCTCTGAGAATTATTATTTTTTCTTAAAACCCATATATTAGTGAGACTATTTTGTGTCTATCTCTCTCCCTCTGACTTATTTCACTAAGCATAATAGATTCCATGTACATCATGTATAGAAAATTTTCATGACTTCATCTCTCCTGACGGCTGCTTAATATTCCATTGTGTATATGTACCACAGTTTCTTTAGCTACTCCTCTGTTAAAGGGCATCTTGGCTGTTTCTAGAGTCTGGCTATTACAAATAGTGCTGCAATAAATATAATGTGAGGAAGGGATTTTTGTATTGTATTGTAATTTTTTTGTCCAAACATTTATCCACTTCTTCCAGGTTCTCATGTTCCGTGGCATAGAGTTCCTCAAAGTAGTCTCTGATTACCCTTTGACTCTCTGCAATGTCTGTAATGATCTTCCCCTTTTCATTTCTGATATGGGTTATCAAGTTTCTCTCTTTCTTTGAGAGTTATGCCAATGGTCTATTAATCTGGTTTATTTTTTCAAAGAACCAACTTCTACGTTTGTTGATCTTTTAGATTTTAGGGGGGGGGGTCCACTTCAATATTTCTGCTCTCAGCTTTGTTATTTCATTCTGTCTCCCTATTTTGGGTTCCTTTTGTTAATCATTTTCTAATTTTATAAGCTGCGTCATTAAGCTGTTCAGGTATGTCCCTTCTTCCTTCCAGATGTGTGCTTGCAAAGCTATAAATTTTTTTCTCTAGTACTGCTTTTGCTGTGTACCATAGATTCTGATTGTTTGTGTCTTCATTCTCATTTGTTTCCAGGAAAGTTTTGATTTCCTCTTTGATTTCATTTTGGACCCACTGGTTGTTCAGTAGTAGGCTGTTTAATTTCCAGGTGTTAAAGTTTTTCTTTTATGTCCCTTTGAAGTTTACATCTAATTTCAGAGCCTTGTGATTAGCGAAGGTATCCTGCAAAATTTCTATCTTCTTGATTTTATGGAATATGTTTTATGTGCCAGCATGTGGTCTATCCTGGAGAATGACCTATGTACATTGGAGAGGTATGTATATCCAGGTTTCAGGGAAGGAGTGTCATATATACATATATCTACTAGGCCTCTTTCTTCCATTTCTCTTTTTCAGGGCTAGCATATTTTTATTGAGTTTCAGTCTGGTTGACCTATTAAATGTTGATAGGGCATTTTTTGAGGTCTCCCACAATCATTGTGTTATTATTGATGTTCTCTTTCAAATTTGTCAATAACTGTGTTAGATATTTTGCTGGTCTCTATTGGGTGTGTTTAGTAGTGCGATTTCTTTCTGATGCACATATCCCTTGATTAGTACAAAGTGTCCATCTTTGCCCCTTACATTTTTTCTGAGTACATTTTGTGTTGTCTCATATTAATATGGCCACCCCAGCTTTTTCAAGGGTGTTTGCTTGGATGATTTTCTTACAGCCTTTGATTTTGAGTCTGTTTGTTCTGACTATTCAGGTGTGTTTCTTGTAGGCAGCAGAAGGTTGGATTCATCATTTTGATCCATTTAGCCACTCAGTGTCTCTTAATTGGTGCATTTAGTCCATTAACATTGAGGGAGATGATTGTCATAGGATTTAATGTGATCTTTGGGTATAAGTTTGGTGTGTCTGTTAGTCTGTCTTTTTTTAAAACAGACCTTTCAGTTTTTCCTTTAATGCTGGTTTTGCACCTGTAAATTTTCTGAGCTGTTACTTATCTATGAAACTATTTATCCTTCCTTCAAACCTGAACGTGAGTTGGGCTGAATGCAGTATTCTGGGTGAAGCCTCCATTTAATTCAGTCTTGCCACAATATCCCACCACTGTTTTCTGGCCTTGAGATTTTCTTGTGACATGTCTGCTGTAAATCTTATGGATGCTCCTTTGAATGTAATTTCCCTTTTTGATCTTGCTGCTTTCAGTATTCAACCTCTAACTGTGGGATTTGTCATTGTGGCTAGAATGTGTCTAGGGGTGTTTTTCTTTGGGTCTCTTTTAGCTGGTACTCTTCGGGCATACCGGATTTGATTGCATGCAATTTTTTTTTATAATTTTTGCTGGGCCCTTTCTGGCCCACTCAGGAGAGCTCTCTGTCTGGTGCCTCTGGTAGCCATTTTTCACTCACTCACTCATTCACTCACTCACTCACTCACTCACTCATTCACTCACTCATTCACTCACTCATTCACTCACTCAATCTTTCTTGGCATTTCCACCTGAGCAGCTCCAGGAGACAGATTTTGCTGGTTCCTTCCTGGCCCTCTCAGGAGAGCTCTCTGTCTGGCGCCTCTGGTAGCCAGTTCTCACTCACTAGTTTTTTTTGTTTGTTTGTTTGTTTGTTTGTTTTGGTTTTTCAACCTGGGCAGCTCCAGAAGACAGTTTTTTCTGGGCCCTTACTGGTTCTCTCAGGAGAGCTTCAGGAAATAAGAGAAGAGAAACACACAAAGCCAACAGGTTTCCTTAGTCTCCCAGTCACCAATCTCACAGCACCCATAATGGGCATTTTAATCAAACTAACTGGTGTTTTTTTATGCAGTTTAACTTATGGAACTAGATTTTTCCAGATAGAGATGATGTCATTAAGACATACATGACTATTTGTATTCCTATTGCTGGAGATGAAACTACAGGCGGGAAATTGAGTAAAATCGCAGGACAAATACATGTTAATGTTTAGAAGAATGTATTTTAGAAGACTATGTTAGCCCTGCTACATGAAATATTTTACCACCATTTCTTTTTTATTATCTTTCAGATTTTTCTTGGGCATTTAATCATCCTGTCTTTTCTTCCTTTGTTTTATCTCGTCTACACCCAACAGCCCTGTAGTTTTCTGATTTTCAGTTATGCATCCTTAAATGTGTAATACATTAAATGCACTAAAAGCATAGCCATTGTGACTAATGAAAAATACAAAACTTAAATTCACAAATTGGATATATATATCCCATATATATGATATGATATTGGTCTAATTTTCTGAAGTTTCAATCTTTCCTTTGGAATTCTTTTGAAGTTCACCTGTATTGTAGCACATATAAATACTATTGAGATGATTAATATTCCATTGTAACTATGTATCAGATTTTAATCAATTATTGAGTTAATGGCACTGAATAATTTCCATTAAAGGTCTATTATGATGAGAATGTGCCTCTCTTTCAATCCCTACAATTCAGATATTGTTGCACTTTCATTGTCCATGAACTATTATTAAACTCCCTTTATCCTTATTAATCTCTTTTATATGACCCTTTATCATGTTGAGTGCCTTCCAGTTCTATTTCTAACTTCTTTCATTCTGCTGCTGAATCCTGCTATGGTATTTTTTTGGCTTTTTCATTTCTGTTTGGAATAAATCAATTTTTTCATCAATCAAAGCTATTTTTGTCTCCAAAGATGATTTAGGGATCTCCGGGACCCTACTGGTAATTCTTTGAGGGTTAGGGCAAGTGCCTGAGGATGTGATGCTGCATAGGCCCTGAGGATGTGATGCTGCTTAGGCCCTGCAGTGATGGGGATTCCTAGACCATTAAAGCAATGCTGGATCATTTAGGGCTTCACTTGGCAATACTGGCTAACCCTGTTGCACTGGAAGTTTAACTTGGGTCCTAAACATACCAGATCTGCACTCTAACTGCTCTACTTTCTGCTGATCCTTTCTTTGTATTTTTTTTTTTTTTTTTGGTTTTTGGGTCACACCCGGCAGTGCTCAGGGGATACTCCTGGCTCCATGCTCAGAAATTGCTCCTGGCAGGCACGGGGGACCATATGGGGCACCAGGATTCGAACCGATGACCTTTTGCATGAAAGGCAAACGCCTTACCTCCATGCTATCTCCTGGGCCCCTTCTTTGGAGTTTTTAATCTCTCTTTCAGTGATCTTCTTATCTCAGTAACTATTGAGAGAATTGTTGCTTTCTCTTCAGCCTGGGACAATATGGACATTTCTGATGTTCCTCAGAACTTTCTTTGACTTTTGGCCTCATCTGAATATTTTCTTTTTTGTTTCATTGTTTTTCATTATTTCTGGTACTCTGTGGGAATGAAGGGTGGTACTCAGAATTCCAGTTGTGTTAAACAACTATCTTGTTTCTCCTTTCGAAATATTAGTCCAGTGTCTATGATTTGACTAATATCTGGCAGCCTTGACTGCCTTGTGAAGTTTTCTTAAGTGCTTACTAGATAATTCTGATGCCTGTTACTCTGATTTATGTGTTGGCAGATGATGACAGGGGATTTGTGGCACCCGAGCCCTGTAGCAGCTATAGCACTAAGGTCTTACTGGATCTGGCTGGATCTGGCTCAGGAGTCACAGCTGTTACTGTCTGGCAGTCACAGTGTAACTGATTTGGGCAGTGACTTGGAATTCTGTCACATGTACCCACTAATGGCTAATCTTTGCTCTCATGTGGGAGTTTTACATTAGACAGTATCAGGATGACTGCCAAACCACTGCTGATGGGTGGGGCTCACTTTTGGGGTGTCTATTGCTGTGTAGCCAAAAAATGGCAGCTTCCAGCTGCTTTCCCAGGAATGGCTCTTCACAGCTGTGGCCTAGAGACTAATGCATTTTGTGTATGTTTTCTAATGCTAGCTTTTGGGCTCTGATGACTCAATGGATTGGATTCAGGCACATGACTTTACATTTCTGATCCTTTGCACTAGATGTTTTCTTGGTTGCATTGGAGATTGTTTGGTGTGCACATTTTGAGGAGTGAATTGGGATCAATTTCTTTATTACTTCATTATTAGCTTGTAGATTACCTGATGGCTGGGAGCTAAAGGCTGGAATCTGTTAAGAAAGAGCTATAATTGTGACACCTTGCTTAGTGGAGTTTTCCTCGAAAATGGCAGTCCAAGCCCTGACCAGGTGTGATTGGATCACTCTTTGTTGGGCTTAAAAGTCTTAAAATTGAAGACCATTAAATCTAATATAGAAGTGATTTATGTGAAGAACTTAATGTTTAGCAAGGATCTGCCTGATGGCAGGATGATGGTGGTGGAGGGTTGAGAGACCCAGACAGCTCAGGCTGCAAACCTTTTTTGTGGGGAAGTAAAACTACTCTTTCTGGGTGTGACTTACATCAACATTGGTTGTTCCCTCATCATATCTGGAGCAGAATATAGTGTTATATTCAGTATGCTTTAAACTTAGCTAGTGTAGTATATAAGGCCTCTAAGGTCATTGTGCTCAGATTTTATCTCTCTCTCTCTCTCTCTCTCTCCTTTTTTTATTTTTTTATTTTTTTTTGGTTTTTGGTTTTTGGGTCACACCCGGCAGTGCTCAGGGGTTACTCCTGGCTCCATGCTCAGAAATTGCTCCTGGCAGGCACGGGGGACCATATGGGGCACTGGGATTCGAATCGATGACCTTTTGCATGAAAGGCAAACGCCTTACCGCCATACTATCTCCCAGGCCCCTCTCTCTCCTTTTTTTTTTTTATTTTGAGTCACACCCAGTGATGGTCAGGGATTACTACTGATTATGTGCTCAGAAATCACTCCTGGCTTGGGGGACCATATGGGACACTGGGGGATTGAACCTTGGTTCGTCCCGGGTAGCATGGTAATCTATATATATGAAACAAAATTGGACCCAGATGCCAATCCTTTCAAGCCTGTTATTTTATAGTAGAGAGAACTAAGAGTCAGAGAAGACTGCAGTTTTGTGTATCAGCATTTTCATGGTCCATATAATTGAACATTGCTAAGTTTCACTACTTTATCCTTTTATTAATTTAGAATCTAAGCTTCAGAACAGAAAATTGGCCAAAATTTAGGGAAAATATGTTTCTAAAATGGAAGCCCTCTTACCTGAATTTTATAAATAATCATAGTAGCTTTTAGAAATTATCTAAAATGTATTATATAAGTCAGGACAACTTTACATTTTATAAAATTGGGTTTTGTTTACTATCAAAATATTCCTTAACTTATCTGATAAAATAATAGATACATTTAGTACAAAAAGCTTGTATTCTCTGAAAATGAAAGACACCACCCTCTGAATGGAAAAAACTATTCACCAAAAGCCCATCAGATAAGGGGCTAATATTCAAAATACACAGGCACTGATGAAACTTTATAAGGTAAAAAAAAACATCTAATCCTATCAAAAATGGGGAGATGAAATGAACAGACACTTTGACAAAAAATAAATTCAAATAAACAAAAGGTACGTGAAAAAATGCTCCACATCACTAATCATCAGGGAGAGTCAAATAGAAACAGCTATGAGGTACCATCTTACCCCAGAGAGAATGGCACACCTTACAAAATATGAAAACAAGCAGTGCTGGCAGGGATGTAGAGAGAAAGAAACTCTTATTCACTGCTAGTGAGAATGGCTTCTAGTCCAACCTTTATGAGAAGCGATACGGAGATTCCTCCAAAAACTGGAAATTGAACTCCCATAAGATCCAGCTATACCACTCCTAGGGATATAGTCTAGGAACACAAAAATTAATACAATAATTCCTTCCTTACACCTATACTCATTACAGCACTATTTACAATAGCCAGAATCTGGAAACAACCAAGATGCCCTTCAACAGATAAATGACTAAAGAAACTGGTACATATACACAATGGAATATTATGCAGCCATTAGGAGAGATGAAATCATAAAGCTTTCCTATACATGACATCTATTATGCTGAGTGAAATAAGTTAGAGTGAGAGAGATAGACACAGAATAATTTCACTCACCTATGGGTTTTTAAAAAATAAAATATATTTTTGCAATAATTCTCAGAGACATAGAGAGGAGGACTGGAAGTTCAGCTCACTACATGAAGCTCACCACAGAGAGTGGTGAATGAAGTTAGAGAAATAACTACACTGAGAACTATCATAACAATGTTAATGCATGAGGGAAGTAGAAAGCCTGTTTCAAATACAGGTGGGGGTGGAGTGGGGAGGAGGGAGATTTGGGACTTGGTGATGTGAATGTTGCACTGGTGAAGGGGGAGGGTGTTCTTTACAGAACTGAAACCCAACTACAATCATATTTATAATCAAGGTATTTAAATAAAGATTTTAAAAATGATCGACTAAAATAAAGTAAATTTGATTTAAAAAAAGAAAAGGGAACACAGATGCCACCTTACAGTTCGATCCGAAATAGAGATAAATGAGCAGCAGATAATAGCACATATATTATCTAATTCAGACGTACACATATTGTATATACTATATGTTAATCCATTATATAACATACAAATATATCATGAATATAATTATATATTTAAAATACATATAATCCAACACATACTTATTGATAGTTCTGACAAATAGCAACCTAAACAAGCAGCTTATTACAGAGAAATAAATGCTTATAGTTAACAATCACCCAGATTTAATGAAATGGGAGTTTCTTTTTTCCTTTATTTCTTTTCTTCCTTCTATCTGGAGAAGCCAGGAATAGCAGGCTTCTCCGGGTGAATAACTATGCAGAAAAACTAAAAACTGAGGCAGAACAAAGGAGGAAGTGGTAGTGATTGGAGCAGGAGATTGTCAATTTAGTCTCTAAGAAAAAAAGAAGAAACACACACTGGCCTGTGTGCTGGTATCTCCATTAACAAGAACTTCTATATTTAGTATTTTATAATGCCCTTAACTCTATCTTTGTGTAATTTTGCAGATTGTGATCTGCAATGTTCATTGTTAGTTTAAAACAAAAATAAATTAATTTACAATTTTTATTTGTTCATTCAAGTTCTATGCATTTAAACCTGTTTGTAAATGAAGTAAGTTGTTAAGTACTGGTACTAAAACAGAAGGTAAGGCAGCATGTTTCTGCCCCATGCATCATTTTTAGACTATAGGAAGTATGTAACTAAAATAACTGGTTTATAAGTCATGTTGAATGTTAGAAAGAGAAAAGTAAACTGTTATGACAGAGAGGGCATCTCTGTGGAGAGTGAGAGGAAATAGAAAATAAAAAGCACCTGTGTTGGCAGTTTGGTTAGATACAGAAATGTAATCACTGTGTGGAGCTAAGGCAAAGACACTACTATGGGTCTGGGTGGAGTCTACTGCTGTAGTCAGAAAAGATTATCCAGACCTTATTAAGCACAACTTTTCTTTCCTGTATGCAATGAAATTGATATTGAACAGTTTTAAGAAGAAGAGTGACATATCTGATTTATGTTAGCTAATGTACTGTGACTGCTATATAGAGAATGAATTTCAGATGAACAAGAAAGGTGCAGGGATAATAGACAGGCCATTGTGTTCTTCAGGTGAGGTGAGAGTCCACAGGGCCACTCTCTAGCAAAAAAAAGTTCTAAAGGCACAGTACATTCAAATTTCGCTATAGAATAATCTTTGCACTGAATTGCCTTAGAGAAATCACTGGCTTTCCATTCAGAGACTCAAACCCTGCATGAGATGTTAGATGACATCTTGGCATTTCAGTGCCAAGTTGAAGACTTCATGCGGTTTCTCCTTCATCATGTGGTCTCCCTCAATATGCATCTGATGCAAGGCATATGTAGTATGCTAATTTTTCTCATTTCTGTTGCCATTTCCTACAAAGGCTCTTCATTTAAACATTCCCAGGGCAATGTATTCAAATTGATGCATACCTTGAAAAGGCTTTTTACTTTTTGAATTTTGAATGTCTTTTATAAAAGTATATAAGAAATAGCTGCTCAAACTAGACTTTCTTCCAAAGCAAGAAGATTGGTAAGTAATAGATACAATTTTAATATCTCTTAGGATAAAATTTTAGCACAAAAGAATATATTCATTTTGTCCAAATCCTATGGTAATACTATGGCATGTTGAAATTTTATTCATTTTTGATAAATTCTTCTCAACAGTCCCAAATAACACTTTATATTTATGTCCTTTGTAACACATGGCACTATAATTTTTTAAATCTCTTCTTTTTTATACCTAAATGTAACTTATGTGGAAGTAAACTTATTTTATTTTATGAATATAAAATAATAAGTTGAATTCCACATAAGTTTAATTTTATTTTATTCTTTCCAATAAAGTCAAGTTCCTTTTTCAATTTGATAGGCTTTGGATAAATACTTATTAGATAAGTGAATGATGGAGGGGACACTTACTATATATTGTGGTATTTCTAAAGAATCAAACAAAAAAAAAAACAAAAACAAAAACAAACTACTTACTCAGTGTTAGTGCACCTACTTCTTTGAGTCACATTTTTTCTTTACCTTATTTATTATTTAGTGGTATATTTTCAGCACTATCACTGTAGAAATTTAACAAATGTTTGCTACATATGTATTGCATGCTAAAGGTAAAAACGTTTCACCTTTCACTTCTTTACATTATAAGGTTTTGGCAACATCCCTGAAATTTACTCACCAGATGCCAGTAACAACTTTTTTTTTTCAAGTAACATTTTTAACCTAAGTTGTTATGCTATATTTATCATAGAGTATGTCAAATGCCCCAGTTGAGAACCACGGAAGAATTATTTTCACTGGATTTATTAAAATGTGTTACCCATCAGATAAGGGGCTAATATCCAAAATATATAAGGCACTGACAGAATTTAAAAGAAAAAGCATCTAACCCCATCAAAAAATAGGGAGAAGAAATGAACAGACACTTTGAGAAAGAAGAAATACAAATGGACAAAAGGCACATGAAAAAATGCTCCACATCACTAATCATCAGGAAGATGCAAATCAAAACAATTATGAGGTACCATTTCACATCACAAAGAATGAGAAGAAGCAGTGCTGGTGGGGATGTGGAGAGAAAGGAACTCTTATCCACTTCTGGTGGGAATGCTGTCTAGTCCAACCTTTATGGAAAGTAATATGGATTCCTCCAAAACCTGGAAATTGGGCTCCCATATTATCCAGCTATACCACTCCTAGGGATATACCCTAGGAACACAAAAATACAATACAAAAATCTCTTTCACACACCTATATTAATTTGCAGTGCTATTTAAAATAACCAGGCTCTGGAAACAGCCAAGATGCCCTTCAGATGAATGGCTAAAGAAACTGTGGTACATATACACAATGGAATAATATGCAGCCATCAGGAGAGATGAAGTCATGAAATTTTCCTATACATGAATGTACATGGAATCTATTATGCTGAGTGAAATAAGTCAGAGGGAGAGATATAGATGCAAAATGGTCTCCCTCATCTATGGGCTTTAAGAAAAATAAAAGACGTTTTTGCAATAATCTTGAGAGATAAAGAGAGGAGGGCTGGAAGGTCCAGCTCACGACATGAAGCTCACCACAAAGAGTATTGAATGCAGTTAAAGAAATAACTACACTGAGAACTATAATAACCATATGAATGAATGAGGGAAGTGGAAAGCCTGTCTAGAGTACACGTAGGGGTGGGGTGAGGAGGAGGGAGATTTGGGACATTGATGATGGGAATGGTGTACCTGTGAAGGGGGTGTTCTTTAATAACATTTTAATGATGTTAATCCTGCCAATTCATGAGCAGGATATGTGTTTCTATTTCCTAGTGTCCTCTCTTATTTCTTGAAGTAGTGTTTTATAGTTTTCTTTGTATGGTGGTGGGAATGTTGCACCGGTGAAGGGGTTGTTCTTTACATGACTGAAACCCAACTACAATCATATCTGTAATCAAGGTGCTTAAATAAAGATATTAATAATAAAGTGTTAAGAACCCTTAGGTTCTTAGACATTGGATATTTATTTTTGACATTCCTATATTGAATATTTTATTTTATATTTTATTATATATATAAATTCATATATATAAATTTTATTTTATTTTTATATGTATATATATATAAAAATTGTTCTGCTTGGGGGACCATATGGGACACCAGGGGATCAAACCATGGTCCATCCTAGGTCAGCAGTGTGCAAGGCAAACGCCGTACCACTGAGCAACCACTCTGGCCCATAAAACAAAACTTTGTAATGAGTACAAAAATATGGGAATAATGAGTGCAAAAAAAGAGAAATTCTACCATATCTCACTTAATGTGCAATGCCAGATATGATACTCAAGGCAAATGACCATGTAGTTAAATTATAATGATGAGATTATAAGTGAAAACTATGTGATTTTTGTTTTATGCTAAATTCTTAGTGGAATTTTTAATTCAACTGATTTGAAGAGACAAACACTGGCTATATCTTCCTGACATAACAAGTTCTGAGTGCTTTCATCTTGGTATCCAATTCTAAATCCCTCAGTTTTAAGAGGATGAAAGGCACTTTCATCTTGAGTTCCACACTATTAGATTATAGAGAGAAAAAATCTTACATGTCTATTTTGTGATGACACTGAGCAAATTACCTTTGATTAATTATCATATCACTACAGTAGGTTCTCCTATCTTAATGTCTAAAATGTTAGGCTTATTCAAACTTAGAAAAAACAGCTCTTTGTGACATTTATTACAAGTAAATGTGTTGCTATCTTTAATATACCAGTCCATTTATTTTGTGAAATTTCATAGCACTGATGGAAATAAGCAGCTTAATTATAGTAAGCCAACTATTTTAATTTCACTTTTAAGAAAAACTTCAATTTCCATTTTCCTTACTTAAACATAACCTTTGTCCTCCACTAATTCTGTTGATTGACAGATGCACTCAAGGACACTGGACAAATCCTAGGGATTATGGACATTCAACTTCTGTATAAGCCTGATATAGTTCAGATCTCTAACACTGACTGGTTTCTAAACAATATGAAGTACAGTATACCACTAGAATCATTGAATATGACCTTGGTGGATCCTGGCACCACAGTTCAAAGCATCACCACATCCTCAGCAAAATTACCATCATCATTTGTCTTTGTTAAAGGTTTTTTAAAAATGATGTATTGAAGACAATAGGCTGGGAAGGTGACAGGGAAATATATCTGCATCTGGTATCTGCTGTCCACTGCAGCTTAATACTAGACATCTTTCAATAGTTTTTCAGTTGAGAGCTAAAGGGAAATTGAAACTTAAACCAGTGTTTTTTCTAAGTAAAAAGACATGTCTTTATTCATTCTTTTCTTTTCTTACTAGGATGCTCTCCAGGTGATGCTCAGGAAATTTTACCCCTCCTAGTGATTCTCTGCTGGCTAATCAGGCCTGCAGTTCAGTACAAGGGCCTCTAGATGTGGTGGTGCTCCAGTGTCAGGGGCCACTCTGGTGGTGTTTGGGAGGCAATATGACAAGATAAAATTGAACCAGGATCTGCTACATGCAAGATATGTGTCTTAATTCTTGTACTATCTCTGTAGCTCTTAATTTCAATTTGAACTGTACTAGGTCCTAGTCATATATTTATGAAATTACAGCTAGTGGCTCACTATTTTCTGCTCTGTGATGCTTAGACACTTGTAGTTGTTCTATGAAATTTGGGGGCTAATTTAAAAGAAAATTTGGTCCAACTTGGAAAATCAAGGACTTGTTCCTTGAGGAGATGATGTACAAATTCTCTTTCTAATGGATAGGATAGACCATGTGAAGGAAGGATGGAAGCAGGATGGTCTTGATGAACAATTATTTAGTGGAGGTAATAGTATGTGAGATACTCCTTTGCTGTAGCTGGTAGCAGGTCCAATAATATGGATAAGGTAACGTGATATGAACTGGAGAAAACAGTGACACCCTTATGACAAAGCTAAATTTCTTGTATTTGAAAATTCATACCGTAAGTGGAGATGGGCCTCTATGGAAGAGGAGATTCAGGGGCTATATTAGAGATGGCTTGTATTAAACAGGTGATAGTTGAGTTAAAGCAAGTGAGTTGACTCCAGTGAGTCTCATGCAAAACATATTCAGCTGTCTTGAAGGTAGATTAGGATTAAGGGTGTAGTGATTGTAATTTGTGTGGCCAGGTGCACTCTAAGAAGCAAGGCATTGTGGTTGAACCCAGGTTTATTTGTTTGCTTGTTTTATTAAGTACAGTCTTAGATAGATCATAAAGGATAACAGTTTAGGCTTTCGAAATCTAATAGTTATCTATTTTTCATCTACAAAGACTAAAATTACATTAGGAAAAGAACATCCTTTAATGCTGTTTGAATTGCTTATTGAAAATACCCTGAGATAAATGAGACATATTTACAGTTCCAAGAATTTTAAATGCTAAAATAAAGATGGTGCACATGTAAATACCGAGAAGGTAACCGCAATAAGTATCACATCTATTGGGCAGAATGTAAAAGAACATCATGTTGCCTTAGACCACAAAAGTAGATGATATCAAGCTGAACTGAAACTTATGATTTCCTGAAACACAGGTAGATGGCTCATTAAACTTTAATATGACACTTTGAAATGAACAAAGTATGATGATGTTTTTTTTTCCTGCAAATCTAAGTAAGAAATGTCTTCTTGGCCAGTTGCTAATGCTGTTCACATAGGGTAGTCTAATCAACTAGTACTATAAAAAAATCATTTCTCTATCCTTTTTTTCTTTGTCACACCCAGTGACACTCAGGGGTTACTCCTGGTTATGTGCTCAGAAATCTCTCCGGGCTTGATGGACTCTATGGGATGTCGGGAGATCGAATCACAGTCCGTCATAGGCTAGTGTGGGCAAAGCAGATGCCTTACTGCTTGCACCACTGCTCCAGCCCCATGTCTCTATATTTTGAAACTAAAATTTGGATCTGATAAGTCATGAAAAATTGTTTTTTGTCAAAAAAACATGAAAAAATACCTTCATCAATATTAATATTGAAATGATTTGATTGGAATTAAATCTGCAGAACCAGCAACAGGATTCTTTTGAGATTAATTATATATCTATGTTGGAACATGAACAAGCTATTAAATATTCACTTCATAGCTTCACTATACGAGTAAATCATTCTTCTGAGCCCTTGTATTCTTTTATTTATTCAACAAATATTGACTAAATCATTCTATCCCTATTACAAGTCTTAAGGGTAGTCCAATGAACAAAACAAGGTCACTCCTTATCTGAGTGAGATATAAAATAGAATAAAAGATAAATATGATATATGAATTAAATACTCTGGTGAAAACTGCAAAAGGATAAGGAGGATCTGGAGGGCAGGAAGGAAGGTTGTCACTCTTTTATAATCACCAGACTAAAACCTAGAAAATAACATTTGAGAAAATCTTGAAAAACATTAGAAATGATTATGTTAATGTTGTACTCGTCTCACTGGGTCCTTAGGAAGTGGCATTCTATTTGCCTTTGGAAAGGGGAATGCCTAAATTCATGTCCCTCTATCTCAGGACATTCTTCTTTTGGAGATGGATTGCATATTACAAGTAGATGGAATAAGAACAAGAGAATCTTTCCCATGCTCAAAATGGTCAGACAACTTCGGTTCTACCTTTGGTTCTAGCTACTGATATATAGATAACACCATTTAGTTTAAAGAGCTGTGTACTCTGCAGTAAAGTCTTTTTTATTGTTTTCTTATGGGAGGTTGGGGTCATCCATTTAAAATGTTCAGAAATGGCAGAAATTGAACCTTGGTCATTCATATGCTCTACCTGCTGTACTATCTCTCCAGCACTGCCTTTGACACTAATAAAGTTTTTCAGTCATAATGATTGTCAAAAATAGTAATATTATGACTTTAGCCCAATTCTTTTCCTTCAAATCCACCTTCGCTACACCTCAAGGTAAATCTCATATAGATGCTAGAGTAGAAACACGCAATTTGGAAGCGGTAAGCAGTCAATTGGAAGAAATGCAAGGAGTTTCAAGACACCTGCTTTGTAAATTATATGTGCTAGCATCACATTTAGAGGCCAGAGACCCAGAGAAAGGTCTGTCCCATAGAATTAACTAACATAATGTATTCAAATAACCTGACCCAAGAGTAGAAAGTTATAGTATATTGTTGTGTGGGAGGGGATGAAAGTAAAGGGAAGAAGGCAGAATACTATGTGCTACAAAAAGAAAAGCAAGTAGAACACATAAAATCATAAAAACTCACAAGAAAGGTAGAAGAAAAGAAAATAAATATGGAAAGGAAAGGAAACCTTCATAATCTAGCAGTTCACTAGGTCCCTAGATATCACTAAATATGTCATACATCAGTGGTTCCTATACCATTTCCTAATATCTTTAATAAATTAATTTAAATGAACTCTTCTAGGTAATCCTCTATGGATTTATCTTTACTCACATATAATTCTGTGATGAAATTTAAGTCAAATAAAGGAAAAATAAAATTGCTGTCAACTGTCAAACATACATTTTGAAATTTTCTCATTCTGTCCAGGTGTTGGGAGCTTGGCCCCACAGAGCTTAGTTCTTGGGTTCTGTGCTTTAACTCAGATTGGAGTTCCAGTGCGATGGAATATAAAAATTCAAGATGATTGATGCTGGCTGCAGACCAACCCAAAGCTCTGGGACTTAGTATTTAAACAGGTGTGCCTCTCCCTGTCTGAAAGTCTCCATGTATAAAAATACATGAATAATAAAATGAAAGATTTTAAATTTGTACTTAAATATTTATAATTATATATAACACGTATAATATAATATATAATTATTATTCATTTGTAATCATTTTTGTGCCTTTAATAGTTCTTGATTTATAATATATTAGGATAAATTACCTTGTTCTTATGGAGACCGTAATTGCTGTTGATCTGAGCTTGAACCACTGTACCACATATAGTCATCTGAGAATAGCAGGAATAACCTCTGAGCATAGACAGTAGTAAGTCCTCAGCACTGCTGGATGTGATGCCCAAACAAAACAAACAAACAAAATTTAACTTAGAAAGGAAAAGAAAAGGAGGGGCACTGTGAGAACAAAAGGGAAAAGATGTATTTAATATGTAATCTTTTATAAATAAAATGGGATATGTTCAGTACTTAATGCTTTTTATTTTAAGCAGTAGATACAACAAAATTGAGTATTATAGCTATCATAAAAAACCAAACTGGGATTGGAGAAATAGTACATACACATGTAAGGCACTGACATTGCATGACGCAGACCCAAGTTTCCTGCCAGGATTGATTTCATCAACAGGAGTGACACCAAGGAAAATGTATTTGTACATCAGACTGCCATAAAGAAGAATAACCCCAGGAAGTACCTTCGCAGTGTAAGAGATGGAGAGACTGAGGAGTTTGACGTTGTTGAAGGAGATAAGGGTGAGAAAGGAAGCAAATGTAGGCCTGTAGGCCCTGGTGGAGTTCCAGTGCAAGGCAGTAAATAGGCAGGACAGTAACCGACAAAGACACTATCCACGTCACAGGGTTCTTCCACGCAATTACCAGCAGAATTACCAGAATAGTGAGAATGGGGAAAGACTGAGAGGTCAGAGAGTGCTCTCGAAGGCCAGGCCCAACAATACTGGCCCTATTGCAGGTTACGATTCCCCCCTTACTATATGCAAAGACCCTATGGGCGTGGACCACAGTATTACAACCCTCTTGTACTGGGAGAAGTGACAGAGGGTGCTGACAATCAGGGTGCGGGAGAACAAGGTAGACCAGTGAGGAAGAATTTGCATCGAGATTTTAGACCACGATTCCGCAGTGGCCCTTCTCGCCAAAGACAGTCTGAAGAGGATGGCAACGAAGAAGACAAGAAAAATCAAGATGAGACCCAAGGTCAGAAGCCACCTCAACGTTGGTATGTCATAACTTCAATTACTGTGGCAGAAGCCCAGAAAACCCCAAAGCATAAGATGGCAAAGAGACAAAAGCAGTTGGTCCACCAGCTGAGAATTCGTCCACTTTGTAGGCTGAGCAGGGCAAGGCTGAGTAAATGCCGGCTTACCATCTTTACCATCATCCGGTTTGGTCATCCAACAAAACAAAACAAAAAAAATGAATAAGAAATACCAGCAATAAGAAATGAACAAAAGATTGAAGCTGAAAACCTAGGTGCTTGCTATTTGTCCACTGACCGGATAACCAGAACTATCTGTATTATCTATGCAGCATGATTTTTTTTTATTATTTTTTACCTAAAGAAGTCACTTTTTAGTAACGACAAACATATTTTTTAGAGGGAAAGAAGTTTGGTTTTTCTCAATACGCCTTTAAAGGTTTTTAAATTCTTTCATATCTGGTCGAGTTGAGATTTTTTAATAACCTCATTTTTTAATTTGTAATAAAAAGTTTACTTGACTTTTTCAAAAATTAATGTCAACAAACTGTAAGCACCTGTTAATAAAGGTCATAAATAATAAAAAATGTGATGTGTTCATATACATCCCTTTGTCTTGGATTTCTATGTTATTAGTGGCTCTGTTTGTTCCTAGAGCACAGTGGTGTTTCAATGGTGAACATGTGCTTTCTCATGTCCTTTCCTATACTGTGAAAAAACATCTTCTCTGTATGTATAAGACTTCTAATATAAGACATATTTCTTCCTGTTAAAAAAAAAGAGGATTCTGCACCCATTCTGTGTAGTTCTAGTTCTGATCCACTATTTGTATAACCTTCGATTTGTTCCATGAAAACTGTCTGTGGCAAACATTTTCCATTTGTAAAGAATATCATCCACAGCAGAGAATTTTCATGATAGTTGAATAAATATGTTTATAAAATTCTTAGAATGTATGTAGCAGATAATAGATGCTTAGAATAATGTTGGTTTTACTTAGAATTAGGTTGAGATTAAGGGAAAAAGACTATATAATGATTTGTTTTGTTAAGTACAAAAGAAATATTAACAATAATCTATATTAGTTGCGACTAATTGGTTATAAATTGGTGAGTATAATTGAGAATTTGATAAATTTGAGAAATACTTGAGTATAAACAGTAGGTGGGAACAGTGGAGTTATTTCTTATCAACTCAAGGAATATTTACTCATCTTAATCTACTTCATCCTCTTGTAAAAGGCTTGCTCACTCTTCTTGAATAGGATGCCTATTTTATTTAAAAACTGAGTTTTTTCATTGCTTTTGCCAAAGTTTCAAGTTCCCTAGAAGCTCAACATTTATGCATTCCTCAGGCAACCTTATTTTCCTTTGACATATACTGGGAATGCTTTCTCTTCTTTTCTAAGGAAAGTCCTTTGTGTCTTTGTTCTCTCTCTGTTGTTCCTATGACAACAGCGCACAAGGTGACCCAATATATTCACTTTCTAAAAGATTGCAAAGGTTTTTTTTATTGAATTATAAATGGGAAAAAAAAGTTCTTCATTGCTTGGCACTGTTTCTGTCTGTGTAAATATCATACAAGTAAGTTATTTGCAGCAGTTCACGTTATTTTTACACATTAAAATGTCTAGATTACACAATGATTACAACTTTAATGAGCTTTGTTTATTTGTGTTAGCACCCTGGGCACAGAAACTAAACTGAAACAACTTATGTGCTCACATCTGAATTTTTACATTAGTGTGTTGAGTTAAAGAGGTAGCAATGTTTTGCTGTAGGACATGTAATTCTTTAGTTAATTTGCCCAGAGCATTTCCTTAGATACAAATCCATTCCGTTTAGTAGACTTGGTTCATACTATCAGCAGAAATTGATCAGATGCATAAGCTCTGAGAAAGATAAAATTGAGCTAAATCACTCTTAGAAATCAATCTTTCAATAGGTCTCCATTTTGGGGAGGGAAACGTGGCACTGTTTTTGTTCTTCCAGTACATGAGATTTGATGCTTTGGTTAAAGGTATCCCCAAGTTCAAAAAAACTGATGTATGTTAGTCACTACATATATTACAATAACATTCACTAAGGTTTTCAGCTTATAGGCTTTTTTAAAAATGGTTCTCTAAGACACCCTTTAGTGTTTTGAAAATTATGTTTGGATTTGTTTAAACTCTTGGTTTAGTGTTTTATTGATATGGGGGAAACCATGAAAGACTGCTTTTGTTTTGTTTTGTTTGATCACACTCTGCTGTGTTCAGGGATTACTCCTGGCTTTGTACTCAGAAGTCACTCCTGGTAGGCTCCGGAGACCATATAGGATGCCAATATTTGAACCAGGTATATCTTGTGTTGCCTGAGTGCAAACCAAACGCCTTACCACTGTACTATCGCTCCAGCCCATGAAGACTGCTTTATTTGACAGCAATTTATTTAGCTAATAAACTTACTATATCATATTGACTAAATTAGAGAAAACTAAGAATTTTGTTTGTTTGTTTTGGGGCCACAACTAGTGACACTCTGAGGTTATCCTGGGCTATATGCTCAGAAATTACTCCTGGCTTGGGGGACCATAAGGGAAGCCAGGAATGGAACCGAGGTTCATCCTGGGTCAGCCGCATGCCTGACCACTGTGTCCCAGAAATAAGAATTGTTTTAAGTAACTGTTAAAAACAATAGAAACCATTTATATATCTTATAGAAGAGTTTCTGATAAAACTTTAATTCCAAGGTACAGTCACTTGAAATATTTCAAGTGGTAGAATTTTGTGAATAAAGGAAGTGATTAGTCATTAAAGAGGAAAGATACCTATGAAAAACAATAAAGCACAAAGCATACTAAGTTCCTAGAAAACTTAATATGTATAGTAAACTAATTTTAGATATATGATTAAATTGAGTTGGTCAACCATATTGTTTGCTGATTTTTTCACTTCTGATGAAGAGTCATTTACAAAGAGTGATGAGTGATTGAAGTTCTCTTAGTAGATGTTTTCCTGAAATTTTTATTGTTAATATTGTGATAAAAATGCAAAACCTATTCCTCTCAGTTAGAAAAATAACAACATTGAGAACTGTCATAACAATGTGAATGAATGAGGGAAGTAGAAAGCCTGTCTAGAACACAGGTGGAGGTGGGGTGGGGAGGAGGGAAATTTGGGACATTGGTGGTGGGCATGTTGCACTGGTGAAAGGGGGTGTTCTAAACTAGCTATCTAAACTCCCTAAACCTTTTCTCAGTGAAGGCTAGCCATTTTCTACCTAACTGTGCTTGTTTGTTTTCAGAATGGCCCTAATTTTTCTCTGAACCATTCTTTCATGGCTAGCTAGGAACCAGAATGAACATATTGTTTCTGGACTGTAGGCACTGGACATAGAAAACGTTGTGTACATTTTATCTATTGAGAGCCAGTGTGAATTTTGACACATTTAAAGTGCTTAGATGACATATTGAATCCATTTTATAACATGATTTATGAGGTGATTGATCATCTTATACAATCCTGTCATCATTAAAAAATTGCTCGCAGATCCAGTGATTAAAGTAAGCCATCAAAATCACATAGATGTTCATGAATAGATGGGTTCCTCAAGTATCTTGGCGTCATTTATATTGAAATGAAATTTGGTGTGATCCCATGTTCTGTATCTAGAAACATAAGGAAAGGACTTGTGAAAACTGACATCATTATTTATTGTAAGGCATTACCATATAATAATTTTATTCCCAAAATAAGCAGAAGATATTTTTCTGCAGTTTCATTAAAGCAAAGGGTATGCATTCCTTTTATATACCACATGTGTATTTTCTTTATAAACACTACCAGATTCCTAATTTTTTCCAGGATTCAGGGAAGTTAGAGCCTACAGGTTTTAGACCATGACTAATTTAACTTCGCAACATATTTTTACTATTTTCCTCCCTGTTTTTCTTTTATCTTAGTTTTATTGCTATTGTGTGTTTAAGTTTGATACTTTTTATTTGAAATACACTTAAAACCTTAACTAACAACTTAATTTAAACTAAAAACTTAAAATGCAGTCAAATTCCTTTTTAATCAAAGAAATTTTATTGTATGGATGAATATTAGTATGTTAGAGAAATCTCTGATATGTTTCAATGGCTATTATAGCCTAATATGCAGCTTGGTTGAGCATATCTTGCATGAGCACTTATTTACCAGATCTGCACATTTTAGTAATCAAAACATTTACCCTAGATTCTAGGTACTTGTCTCATGCATCATAGTTCATATAAATATAAAAGTGAATATCTTTTATTGTTAATAAAAATGTTTAAGGAAAATATTTAGATCCATGGTGTAGAACTGACTACTATAGTCATACAATTTTTGAGCAAAATTTGAATTATGAAGAATAGAGAAATAACTACAATTTCTAGTAACATTTACTAATTGATAATTACGTGGGTCAGATCATTTGCTTTGCCCATGGCTGACCTGGGTTTGATCCCTGCTATCCCATATGGTTACCCAAAGTACCTGGAGTGATTCTTTATATAAAGACAGGAGTTAGCCTTTAGCACCACTGGTTATACCCCCCAACAAAACAGAGCAAAGCAAAACAAAGCAAAAAACACCACACAAGAGAAAAACTCGATTTTGTGAAATTTTAATAAAATTAGTGAAAGTCTTGATAAAAGGAAACTATTTACATTAATATATTTTTTCAATTCACATTAACATGCAAAGTATGTGATTGTTCAAAGAATGTTCAACATCTATCTTGGGAAATAATTGATGGTTTACTTTAAGAAAGAGTCTTTGGATATTTGGAAATTTGTCTAATGTCAGAAGAATTCACATTTTAAATATGTGTCTCAAAGTAGATCATATTCATGGATAACTCAAGTTTTAATAATCACAGACTGTTACTTTTAAGGGAAAAGAAACTTTTATGACCTTTATACATCATTGAGTTTTGTCTTATTTTTAGCCTGGAAACTAAAATCATGAAAATGTATTATTTCAATGACTGAGAGGCATATTTAAAATAAAATATTGAAGTTCTCTTAGTAGCTGTTTTCCTGAAATTTTTATTGTTAATATTGTGATAAAAATGCAAAACCTATTCCTCATGTCAAAAGTAATCTGTGAATTCTAGCTTTAGAGGGTTTTTTTCATTTGTCTAAAAAGTGTCTTACCTTTAATAGACAGCATTAAAAGAAACTATGCTGAAAGGTGGTAAAATGATATGAATGATACCCTGTCAGTAATAGTATTGTAAACACAGTGTCTAGAGAGGGAAAAAAGTACCTGCTACAGAAGCAGGAAGAAGGTAGAAGTGAGAAAGAGGGTACATTACTAGAGGGAAGCAGAGACTGGGAAAGGGATTGTTGTCTTGTATGCCTAGAGTATAATGATGACTGGGTTGTTAATATAAGGTGACTCAAAACAAATTAAAAAATAAAATTTTAGTTTACAGTGACATTAATCTTATTATTTTATTATGTTAGCTATTTCTAATGTTTGAAGTATCTAAATAGCTTTGAATTTAATTCTCATGCTGCTAACAATTTAGAGTAAAAATTTGCAATTTAGAAAGCATTTGGTTCATCAAACTCCATCTCTCAAATAGAGGGGGAAACAAGGGAGGGTACCAGGACCAAACAGATATATGATCATAATAGTAAGCTAAACAAAGAGGGGCCACATACTCTAGCAGCCCGGGGGATGATGGTGGGGGATATGGTTGCAGGAAGGGAATGGGGATGGGGGGAGGACAAATTTGGTAATGGGTATTCCCCTGATTCAATGTTAATATCTACCTAAAATACTACTGTGAAAGATATGTAAGCCAATATGATAAAAATAAAAATTCTTTAAAAAAGAAAGCATTTGGTTTATTTTGTATATGGTATTAAAAGTCCAGCATTATGCTTTTGCAATAATATTCCAGTTTTTCCAATAAAATTGTTATTTGGGTCTCAGACCTTTTGTGATAAAAATCAATAATTGTGTGAACTTCCATCTCAGCTTTTATTTCTATTCCATTGATCACTATCTTAATTTTATTCTAATACTGCACAGTATTGTCCTTAATTGTCCTTGCTTTATGGCTTGAAATAAACTAACTTTATTTGGCCTTTGTTTTTTTTTCTTCCTCAGATGCTCATATCTATTAGAGGTCTTTTGTGAATTTATATGAAATCATTATATTACTCCTTAATGTTTTCTTATAAAGATTTCTTTAAAAACACTATCAGAATTTGAAATTATTTTGGTAGGATGGATACTGATTATATCAAAACATGGAATGTTTTCCTAAGTTTGATCTTGTTCTGTGGCTTGAACAGAAACCATTGATTTGTATTATAAGGGTTTTCACTGAATTTGTGCATTTTATTTTCTTGTACAACTCTTCTGGATGCAGTAGAATATGGGATTACTTTTATAAAACTTAATTCTTCTTATTTAATATTTGCATATAGAAATGAAGTAGATTTGGGAGTATTGATTTTTAACCCCCAAACTGTTGTTTTCACTATTTCTATATAACATATAATATTATAATATAAAATAATTAATATGATTATATAATACATCAATATATTAATATGTTAGTATATTAATATATAAATAATATATTTAGTATATTATATGATATATAATAATATATGGCACTAGTATTAACTACACTTGTGCTAATATATAATATTAATACATAGTATATATGATACAATAATATATAATATATGAGATAATATATTATATATGTATACTCATATAAGTACATACATATAGACTTATACATAGATACATATATATTAATATATTCTATAGGATTTTTAATGGTGAATTAAATATAGTGATAGTGAAAAGTCATGCCTTGCCCCTGATTTAAAAGAAAGATCTCTTAGTTTTCAGCAGTGACTATGATTTTGTTGTCAGATATTGATTTTGAGATGTTGATTCCTTTCATAATATTGATCATTTAAATCATAAATGGTGCTGAATCATTTCAGATGATTTCAAAGTATCTTTTTGGTATTATTATGAAAGTTTTATCTTTCTATTATGTTACAGTATATTACATCGATTTATCTATATTTTGCACTAGTCTTGCAGCTTTAAATAAACTACATTAAGCATGATGTATGGCTTTTTTTTTAAATCACACAAAAAAATAAAATATGTTGATTATAATCACTCAAATGAGTGAAATAATAATAAACAATCCTTTTGTTGTCCCCAATTTGGATTAGCTTTTCTGCCTCTGTTCTTCCTTCCCTATATAATTTATAATAAAACCTATGTGTTATTTTGTAAATTGAAGTATTTCCAAACTGATATGTATTAAATGATCAAGTATTCCACATAGCAGTAAAAGTAAAAGTATTTACACTAATAATATTTTCCAACTTTTTCTCTTGTCAGTTTTATTAGATATTTATTTGAAGGTTGGTTACTGTATATAGAAATTTCTACAAGGTTAGGACACTTACCTTGCCTGTAGCCAGGTTTGATAACCAGTAAAACATGTAGCTCCCTGAGCCCTCTTGGGAATTATCCCTGAACATAGAGCCAGGAGAAAACCTGAGCTCTGCTGGGGTGGCTCCAAAATAAAATTTCTGTGCATTTGAATCTTAATTATAATTTAATTATTTATAATTCAGTGTTACTTTAAATAATAAAAATTAGGCACTGGAGCAGTGGCACACCAATAGGCCATTTGTTTTGCACACGAGTAACCTAGGAGAGATTGTGATTTAATCCCCCCGTTTCCCATATTGTCCCCCAGGCCAGGAGCGATTTCTGAGTGCATAGCCAGGAGTACTTGAGCATCACCGGGTGTAGCCAAAAAACCAAAAAAAATTTTTTTCTCTATTTTTTCTTATTTGACAAAAGTACTATGAACTATTTTCTTAACATGAACTCATAAAATGAGCTTTAAACCCATTTCTTTGTTGTTCTTGCCCCAAAACACGAACGGAAAATAATTGGATAATAACTTATGCCCTCCAGTTCTTACCATTTTTTCCATTCCATCCTGTTTGTATTTGGGGGTAGGGGTTGATATTTGGGCCACACCTGGTGGTGCTCAGGTTTCAAGGGCTACTCCTTATTATGTGCTCTGGTCTCACTTCCAACAGTATCCTGGAGATTATATGCAGTGCTAGGTCAGTAGCGTGGAAATTAGATCAGTAGCATGGAAAGCAGGGGCCTTAATCTGAAAGAACACTCTGGCTCGGCAGGAGATGAGGGGCCCTGGTTGTAGTAGTTTTGAAACTCTGGGCCTGACGCATGAGTAGACATCAGATAAACCCACAAAGTTTATAATAATGAAAATTCCCTAGGTTTACTCAGGGAGTGTTCCCCAATGGATTATGGGTTTGAATTTTAACTATGTCCAGTTGATTTTATACAGATGATTCTTAGACCTTATTTTGAGAATTACAAGACTGAATGTTGGAAGTTTAATTTGTAGTTCTGCCAGATTTGCTTTACATAATTTTGGTAACAGTATGCTTTTCTATTTTTTAATATCTTTAAGCACATGATTGTAGTTGAGTTTCAGTCATATAAAGAACAACCTTCTTCACCAGTGCAACATTCCCATCACCGATACCCCAGATTTCCCTCCTCCCCACCTGCCTGTATTTAAAACAGGTTTTCTACTTCCCTCATTCATACACATTGTTATGATAGTTGTAAGTATAATTATTTCTTTAAATGCGCTCACCACACAGTAGTGTGTTTCATATAGTGAGCTGGACCTTCCAGCCTTCATATTTATTGTCTCTGAGCATTATTACAATAATGTCTTTTCTTTTTCTTAAAACCCATATTTAAGTGAGATTATTCTATGTCTCTCTCCTTCTAACTTATTTCACTCAGCTTAATAGAGTCCATGTACATCCACGTATAGAAAATTTCATGACTTCATCTCTCCTGATAGCTGCATAATATTCCGTTGTGTATATGTACCACAGTTTCTTTAGTCATTCATCTGTTGAAAAGCATCTTAGTTATTTCCATGTCTGGCTATTATAAATAGTGGTGCAATGAATATAGGTGTGAGGAAGGAATTTTTTAAATGTATTTTTGTGTTCCTATATATTGGTATAGCTGGATCAAATGGTAGTTCAATTTCCAATTTTTTGAGGACTATCCATATCCTTTCCCAATAATGCTGGTGGCATTCCCACCAGCAGAGAGTGAGAGTTCCTTTATCTCCACATCCCTGCCAGCACTGATTGTTCTTGTACTTTGTAATGTGTGCTAGTCTCTATGATGTGAGATGGTACCTCATTGTTGTTTTGATTTGCATCTCCCTTATGAATAGTGATGTGGAGCATTTTTTCATGTGCCTTTGGCCATTTTCCAATTTTTTAACATTATATTAAAGAATGTGATAGAGAAAATGGAAAACAAACAGGATTTTGATCATAAAATGATCTTTATCATGCTATCTGGTTATGTTTAAAAATTAAATAACTTTTGACCATATTATTTGACTGTCTAAAAATATTTTTCCTCTAAAATGCAATAATATAACTGTAAAATGGTCTTGATAGATGTGAACAGCGTATATGTATATTTTTTATATATGAGTTCATGTCTTCCTTTTATCTTGATAATTGTAAATTGTTTTATAATTTGTGGGGTTTTATCTGTTATTTTAACCTATTATTTTGTGGGGTTTTTTTAATTTTTGTTTTTTATTTTTTTTGGGGGGGGGTGTCACATAGCGATGCTCAGGGGTTACTCCTGGCTCTATGCTCAGAAATCAGTCTTGACAGGCTCAGGGGACCATATAGGATGCCGGGATTAGAAACAATGTCCTTCTGCATGCAAGGCAAATGCACTACTTCCATGCTATCTCTTCACCCCCTTATTTTGTGTTTTTATTGACTACTATTTTCTAGAGGTCTCTTAACTCATACTCAGCATATTTTTTCTTGTCCTTTGCAGTCCATCTAGGTCTTATAATTTACTATCTCGCATTCTATGCTCTAATTTTGTCTCTAGGCCTTTTTTGTTTTTATTCTACTCTTTTTGTGAACTTTATCAGGTCATGATGCATTTATCTTCACGTATGACTTCATACCTGATAACTACACTGAGAACTACCATAATCATGTGAATGAATGAGGGAATGGAAAGCCTGTCTAGAGTACAGGTGGGGGTGGGATGGGATGGAGGGAGATTTGGGACATTGGTGGTGGGAAATATTGCACTGGTGAATGGGGGTGTTTTTTACATGACTGAAACCTAATCACAATCATATTTGTAATCAAGATGTTTAAATAAATTTTAAAAAAAGAAAAAAAATTACACCTTTTTTGCTGCCTTATAGAGTTTGTGTGACTCCATAAAATTCTGGCTTACTTTTGATGCAAAAGAATAAAGTTACAGTAGTGTGAGACAGTGAGTGGTTTTTAACAACAGGTAAAGATTGATTTACAGGGGCCCGGGAGATAGCATGGAGATAAGGCATTTGCCTTTCATGCAAAAGGTTGTCGGTTCGAATCCCGGTGCCCCATATGGTCCCCCGTGCCTGCCAGGAGCAATTTCTGAGCATGGAGCCAGGAGGAACCCCTGAGCACTGCCGGGTGTGACCCAAAAACCACAAAAAAAAAAGATTGATTTACAGTAAAGAATGTCTCTTGCAAACAATGTGTCACTAACTAGGTAAATGTGTTATATGCTGTCTGAAGACCCTCAGTCTTTCATAGTAAAAAAGTACTGTGAGATGCCTAAGAGGGAAGCATTTGAAGTGGGGATTGAAATGGAGTCAGACCCTTAAAAAGTGCTCCAGGCTCAATACCAATTCTGTGCTCACTTCTGACAGTTTTGTTGAACCCGTATACGATGCTGGCATAAAACTGAAGTTGCCTGCATGTAAGACAAGTACCTTAAACCTTTTGCTTTCTTACTCCTATTACTTTCTGTAAATGTTTAACTACGTTTACTCCTATTATCCTTGGAGACTAATTTTGTAGTCTCCTACAGCAATGCCTTTGAACTTCATTTTATTGATTTTACACCATAACAGAAGCCAAGGCAGCTTACAGGTAAAAGAAAATACAGAATGTAATTATTTCTATGGTCCGAGAGTTTTATTAAGTAGTAAGAATTTAGGACAGGTATGCATCCCAGATGCCAAGTCTGAATTAACTAATAGCAAATTAATATCTAATGGCAATGGCTGATAAAATGCCTCTCTAAGCTCCATTTAGCGATGCAGTTACAATTATTTGTACTGTATTACATCGCAGCATGAGGGTGTCATTTGCATGTTTATAAATGTTTTATAATACTAGGAGTTAAAATTAGATTTTGTTATCCATGGTGAGATAACAGATGTTCTAGGATGTTAATTGTCCCAGGAACAGTATCATTTACTTAGAAAATATTATATATATATATTTTTTGGGAGGGTCACACCCGGCAGTGCTCAGGGGTTCCTCCTGGCTCCATGCTCAGAAATTGCTCCTGGCATGCACGGGGGACCATATGGGGCACCAGAATTCGAACTGATGACCTTTTGCATGAAAGGAAAACCCCTTACCTCCATGCTATCTCCCAGGCCCCGAAAATATTATATTTTTAAAAAATTTTTCCTTTTCATTTCATTCAAATGAACAGCGTTTTCCTTTTACATATATACCTATACATATATTCATGTATATAGACATCTATATACATATACATATGTATACACATACACACATACACATATATGCAAAATAAAATATGTATATCAATGTATTAAGAAATATACATATTAAGAAATATATGTTAATATATTAAATATACATATTAAATATATAAAATATATACATTAAGAAATGGAGTAAATGCAAATATATATTAATATATATTAACTATATTATTAATATATGATATATATTTATTAGCAATTTACCTAATGGCTGTCTATTTTACTTTGTCTTTCTCATGGTCATTTCTTTTCCTGACTCTCAAACTGCTTCTTTTTATTGAGTCTTTTTAATTTTTTTATCTATCATTTATATGTAAGGAAGGCATATACCTCACAATATATTTTACTCTTAATTAAATTGGAATATTTATGAAGTTACCTATTATGTTGATAATTATTATTATGTTGATAATTATTATGTTATTATGATGATAATTTTGAAAAATTAGCATATGTTTTACTAAGTTTTTGACAGGTATTTATAATCTTATGTTACTACAGTTTCTATATATTGGGAAATTTCTTATAACTTAATTGCATTGATCTGCACAGCACTTTGGTGAGTATTGTCATTTTAATTATTTTAATTCTCCAAATTCAGGAACAGAGTATGTTCTCTTTTCCTTGTGTCCTCTTTCTTGAAGCTATGTGTTTAGTTTTCTTTGTATAGGTTCTTCAACTCTTCAGTTAAGTTGACTCCAAGGTATTTGAGGTTGTGTGGCACTAAAGAGAATTGGATTTTTTAATATTCACTTCTTCTCTATCATCCTTTGTATATAAGATGGCCATTGATTTTTGCGTATAAATTTTGTAGCTTGCCACGTTGCTATATGAATCTATTGCTTCTAAAAGCTTTTCGATAGAGTCTTTAGGGCTTTCCTAATATAGCAAGATAGCATCCTCAAATAGCGAGAGTTTGAATTCTTTCTTTCTGGATATCTGGATGCTCTTGATATCTTTTTCTTGCCTAATTGCTATGGCAAGTAGTTCAAGAATGGGGGGGGGTGAGAAGGTAGTGATGCGTTGTCTTGTGACAGATTTTAGAGAAAAGACTTTTATTTTATCTTAATTGGGAATAATATTTACCATTGACTTGTGGTAAGACCATGACTGTATTGAAAAGATTTATTTCATTCTCATATTGTTGAAACTTTTTTTATCATGAATGGGTGTTGAACCTTATCAAATGCTTTCTCTGCATCTACTGATGTGATCATACGGTTATTTTGTTGTTGTTGTTGTTGCTGATATGGTGTGTTATGTTGATTGATTTACATATGTCATACCATCCTTACATTCTGGAATGAAACTTACTTGGTCTACTTGGTCATTGTGTATGATGTTCTTGATGAGATATTGAACCCTATTTGCTAGAATTTTGTTGACAATCTTTGCTTCTGTGTTCATCAGGGTTATTGGTCTGTAATTTTCTTTCTCTGAAGCATCTGTCAGATTTTAAGATGATGTATCAGGATGATGTTTGCTTCATAAAAAACTATTTGAGAGTGTTTCTGTTTCTTCAATTTCCTGAAAGCCTGGAGAAAGTTCATAGTAGTTCTTCTTGAAAGGTTTAAAAGAATTCATTATTGAAGCCATCTGGCCTGGACTTTTGTTTTGGAGAAGATTTTTGATTACCATTTTAATTTCCTCAATTGTGATGTGTCTGTTTAGATAGACTAGATCAATCTGATTTAACAATAGACAATTCTAAGATCAAGAAATTATCCATGTCTTTGATGTTCTCTTGTTTTGTGGCATAGTTTCTCAAAGTTGTCTCTGATTGTCCTTTGAATTCTGCAGTGTCTTATGATCTCCATTCATTTCTAATCAAGTTTATTAAGTTTTTCTGTCTCCCATTCATGTGAGTTTTGCTAGCAGTTTTGTCAATCTTTATTTTTCAAAGAACCAACCTTTGCTTTTGTTGACCTTTTGAATTTCTGTTTCATTAATTTTTGTTCTAATTTTTGTTATTTCTTTCTGCTTACCTATTTGTGGTTCATTTCTTAATTCTTTTCTAATTTTATAAGCTGCGTCATCAAGGTACTTTTGTAGGTCCCTTCTTCCTTCCTTATGTGTGAGTGCAGAGCTATAAATATTTCTCTTATTGCCACTTTTGTTGTATCTCACAAATTCTGAGAATGTGTGTCTTCATGTTCCTTTCCAGGAGACTTCTGTTTGTTTTTTGTTTTTGGGTCACATCTGGCAGCGCTCAGGGTTTAGTCCTGGCTTTACATTCAGAAATTGCTCCTGGCAGGCTTGGAGGACCATATGGGATACCGGGTTTCAAACCATCATCCTTCTGCATGCAAGGCAAATAAATGTCCTATCTCCATTCTATCTCTCCGGCCCCTCCAGGAGTCTTTTGATTTCCTTTTTGATTTCTTCCCTGATCCACTGGTTATTCAGTAGTGAGCTATTTAATTTCCATGTGTTAAAGTTTTTTTCTGTGTTTCTTTGTAATTAATTGACTTTTAATTTCAGTACAGTGTGGTCTTATAATGTAGACAATATATTTCTTTATCCTTTTGATTTTATGGAGATATGTTTCATGGGCTAATATGTTGTCTATTCTAGAGTCTGACCCATGTGCATTTGGGAAGAATGTATATCCAATTTTCTGGGGGTGGTTGCATGCAGTCTTTAGTTCTTGGGAGTTTCTATGCAATGATGTTTGAGGTTGATTGTTCCTAGGTATTTCTTTCTCAGTCTCTCTGAATTGAATGATTCTTAATTTGTTTCTGTTTAGTTTATCAAAGACTTCTATTTTTGTCTGTTCAAATTCTTTGAGGATTTTTTACACTGTCTCAACATTTGTGTTAAAGGTTCTTTTCCAATCTCTTCTATTATATGGAGCTGTAAGCGTCTGACCTTCCTGCTCACTAATTCTGTCCTCAGCTGCAGCTACTCTGTTGGAGAGGCTTTTCAGTGAAGTTTTCGTTTTTTGTACCTCGTTTTTCAGACCTGTTATTTTAGTTTGGAGTTCTATTTTTATAAAATTTTGATTCTTATTTGTGTTTTTTTTTCAGTTTGATCCATGCTTTCTTTGAGTTCTATGAACATCTTCCATATTTCTTTTCTAAACTCTTATCTGAGAGGCTAAATAAGTGGTTGGGACTTTTCAGGTCATCAAGCTGCATTTTCATTCTCTATGTATGGTGTTGGCCTGTAGTGTTTCCCCATTGCTTCCAGTGTGGTGTATTCTTCACTTGTGCTAGGGTTCATTGGTAGGTGATGTGCATGTGCAGAGCTGCTTACCTCTGAAGAAGTGCTCTTAGGAAACTTCTGGGCAGAATAGTTTTAGGTCCATCACATAGCAGATCAGTGCAGAGACATTCATAATGTCTGTTTTTGCTAAAGCACAGAGCAATAATTGGGCTACACCCTTCATGAAGGGGGACAGCTCAACTCTTAAAACAAGTATATTATATAGAAAACCTGTCTGTTTCATTCTTCATCTGTTACTTAGTATTAATAATTTTCAGTAAGTTTTTCATTCACCTATCAAAAATTTTAATTTAGTCATTTCCATTTGTAGTTTTTCCTCATTTCTGCTGTCTCATCCTCTCATGATTTATTGATTCTCCATTACATTGGTTCTCTGAACTTCTTAAACATCCCCAAATTTAGTCTCCAAATTCCTAATCAGAGAAGTTATACAGAGGTTATGGTTATTACTGGTTGAGCCTTCATAGCTACATCTTCACTCACAAAGTGTGGTCAGGTTTGAAGTTACTTTTCATTGTCATTATTACAATCTGGTGGTGTTTTTTGTAATTTTATGTGTTATATATAGCGCTTGATAACTAGAGTTAGGATGACTATGTATGCTCATAGATTGGTATGAAGGAGTCTTGAAGCAATATAGAGCTTGTGCACTTCTCAGGGGGTTCTGACTTGGGGAGGGTGTGTGTGAAACAGCAATCCTGAGAAATAAGATAATTTTGATGCTGTGATTGATGACAGTTCCTTGGGACAAGGGTGGGTAAAGTCTAACTGATATAGCTAATAGCCTCACCTTTCACATTATGACGAGTGGTCCTGATATGGGGCCAAAAATGATCCCGATGAACAACCATGACTCTGACACCATGGTATCTCAGTTTCTTTGGACTGTTATTTTATTTCTCCTTAATTTTATTTTTCTTTTAAATTTTGTTTTGTCTTAATTGGGGCCCATACCCAGCAATATTCATCCCTTATGCCTGACTTTGTGCTTTGGGTTCACTACTTACAGGACTTAGGTTACCATATATGTTACCAGAGATCAAACTACATTTAAGTACCCTATTTTTTGTACTATCTATTGCTCTAGCCCCCTTTTTTTAACTTTTCTTCTCTTTCTAGGTTATAACTAAATTTATTCATTTTCTAGGCCTCAATTTTGGTAAATTTCCTATTGGTTATAAAATTTCTTGGAACCAGTTCATGAGTAAGCTTTTGAATAAGTGCTATTAAATTATTGGAAGTCTTTGGAAGGAATGTAATATAACCCAACAGGTTTACTTTTTATTCCATTTGAGTAAAATAGATTTAAGAAGGATTTCTCAAGTGAAATTAAATGAAATATTTCTTCTCTTTTAATCCATTCTTAGAACTGCTGTGTTGAGATGAAAAGTTAATCTTCAATATCTAACCAGAAGCCTGGATGGGAGAATGATCAAACTAGTGTTAACTATTAGAATAGTTCATGTCAGTCTGTCTCGCCAAGGTTAAGGTGGTAGTTAACATTACTCTAACCATTTGGGAAAAACATTCTCATTTACTTTTCTAGATACAGATACTTTTCTAGATTCAGAGGTAGATGATAACTAAAAATGATATTTTACAGTGTTAGTTCTAGTTTTTCTTTGCTAAGTTTGTCAAAACTTTGTCACATGCAAACTCTTTTCTTCCGTATAGCTTTTCTATAGTGTCCAAAATACATTTTCAACATTTAAAATGGTTTAAGTCATCACATTTGTAATGCTGGGAAGTACAAAAAATGATCATTTTTATCAATTAAAATTTAAATATGAGGAACATATAACCGATCATTCTTTCAAATGTGAAAGAATATTCAGCACTCAGGACCTGGCAGTGAAATGTTTAGAAGAGTATCAAAATGCTTGACTTTTAAAAGCATCTTAAAACTTTTTTTCTAGAAAATTTCTCTAAATGCTTTATTAAACTCCTATTTCTGGGTTGAGTTACAGAAATTTATAAGTGCTAAACTATTGTTTAAATCCAAGTTAATGTAGTAATATTCCACACAACGCGTGGCATGGCTTATCTGAAAGTAAATGAATTATGTGGGGTAGAATTTGATTAAGCATTGTAGCAGATTAACTTTCCCAGGACCATTTTCACAGTAATATCATTCATCCTTAATATGGGTTATGGGAAATTTTTGAATTTATTATTTTGTCTGTGTTTTACCAAGTCCTAGAATTTCTTATAATTAGTGTGATGCTGGGTTGGCAACCAAAGGTGTAACAGATAGGCTCACCCTTCCAGAAACAGAAGCTGACAAATTCAAGTCCATCAGTTTCACATGCTTGGCAGTCATGAATGGAAATTGGGAGTTAAGTTAATGAAAAATTAATATATTCCTTTATAAGCAGACTATATGAAAAATTAAACTATCCTCATCTGTTTTAATTCAAGTAACTAAAGATATTTCCTCTGAGGATTTTAAATTGGAAAAATAATAATAGCAAGAGAGTGACCCTAAGATGTAGTACTAAAAATAAATAAAAATTCTGACTCTGCAATTTGATAAATAAACTTTATAGCTGCTATTTTCTAAGATGTTCTAGCTCACACATCCTTTCACTTGGTTGTTTTTCTGACGAGATTTACATGCTGGAATTTTCAGACTTAAAAAGAGGCAATGTGAAGTATATTTTGCTTTTTATTCATTCCTTCCTGTGGATCCAGGACTAGTACCATACACTAACAATCAGCAAACGGCTAGCTTCAAATGTATCCTTTTGTGGCTATCCTTGAAAGTAGTTGGTTTCCTTACACCTACTTGTTCTTTAGAAAATAGCTTCCTTTTTCCTTGAAACCCAGAATGTTTGCTACTGAACAAGGAACAGCACAAGCAGTATGTCTGTTGCTAGGGGAACTTGGTCTTATTACTTCTAAGTCAAGCATGGTAGGTAATGTGGAAAAATGGAATGTGCTTAACCTAAGATTTTAAAGTCTTTTAACTTTGTAGCTGAGTGCCTAAAATTGAATTTCTTAATTAACTGTCCCTTTCTTCATTTCCCTACATGCATTCATTCCGGCAGGGATAGAAGCCAATGAGTAAATAAGTTAAATCTGTCTACCAGCCATGAAGCAAGGAAAATGTAAAGGCTAGTAATTGAATTAATTCTCACACTTTGGATAACATTACTCAACAATTTCCATTTTTATTTCCAAAATACCAGTTTTCTCTTGAAAGATTAAGATAACATAGCTTCAAAATGTGTCTTCCATGGAAATATGACAAAACTACAAGAATAATTAATTCACAACTATTGGTTAAGTAAACCAGATGGCCAGGGACATAAGTTAGGAAATGATTAGATAGTAGAAGAAGGAAATTGGCTAATTTAATTTAAAAGAAAATCTCTACATGATGGCTCATTAGAAAACTTTTGATAGACATATCTTTATGTTATATTTTTAGAGTTTCAATTTCTAGCTCATTAGGCATCTAAGTACCTTAGTTTATTTTCATCTATATTATAATTAAGACTTCAGATATAGAGTCACAGATGAATCTTGTGATATCTTGGGTCTTCCTTTTTATTATTTCTTATTAACATATCTGTATTTAAGCATTTTCACAGAAACGTTGCAAGAATAATTGATATTTATTTTTATAAAATGAGAAAGTCATTAAAAACGTACACTGATTTTTCTCTCTTCATGTATTATAACAAAATTGATATATGGGTGCTTCAAAAATTAAATGTACTACATAGATAACATCAAAAATTAAAATATAATTCCTGGATGATCATTAATCATAAGTAGGAAATAAGTGCTATCACTAAAAGCTGAGTAATTGAGAAATGATCTGTCTGAAGAGTCAGAGAAGAAATATGGCCAACTACTTCCTCACCTCTTCTAGTTAATACCATCCCGATTTGTTTGAAAGGATTTTGTTTAAAAATAAAGCATTTTAGCATCTATTATGCTTCATTTATAAAATAATCATGTGGTCCTTTTTATTTTATTATCTAGATGTGAAATTGTTCAGAAACTACAATGAACATGGACGTTTGATTTAATTCATCAAATATATAGATTCTACTTAATTTGCCTTTTATTTTCTATTTTTTTCTTGAACATTCACATATATTGCTGAAACCTCTCCTAGTAAACTAATACTGTAATGGTTCATTTTCAGGGAAAATTTTAATGAACAGGCATTGGAGCATTAGTACAGTGGGTAGGGCAGTTGTCTTGCACGCTGCCAATCCTGGGCATCCCATATGGTTACTGGAGCACGCCTGAGTACAGAGTCAGGAGTTATTTGTGAGCACCACTGGGTATGGTCCCAAACCAGAAAATGAGCAAAAAAATATGAAAAGGTGTAAAAATGTTTCTTAAATTGAAATTTTGCTTGTTGCCTGATTTGGTTGATGTTAACAATCGTTATTTAATTACTGCTTTTACTCATCTGCTTCTAGAAATAAAGAAGAAAGCTATTAAGTTGAATCTAAAGGATCTGATACCTTTATATTTAATGAGCATAAAATAAAAAGATTTACTTAAGTGTAAACTACAATTTCTAAGTCTATTTAAACATGGAAAAATTGTACTTAAAAGATGTAAGTCAGGTATAATTTTAATGATGTTTATGAAGATGCCTTTAGATGGCGTTTACTTTTATGATACTCTTTGTAAACTGTATAATTAAAAAAAAACAGGACAGAAACTAGAATCATTTCATCCTGTGTTTTAGTTGGTTTCTCCTACTCCTTTGTTCATAGAATTGTCATTTGTAATCAGACTTACAAATTTGTCTGTTATTGGAACAAATTTGTTAGAACAAATAGAAATCAGTATACTGTTTTACTTCATTCATTCAATCATATATTCCACACCAATCAAAGAATTTGGGGGCTATACTGAGTTAGTATCAATGCCAATTTGGAAGAGGACAGACTGTCACAAAGTGTAGGTAAGGAAAATGAAATATAACTCAGAAGTTGTCAATGTAGTACATCGATAACATACCATAAAAAATGGACACGCAGAATTTACTTTAATAGTACCAGAAAGAGACATTTTACTAATGATACTCAGCAAAAGATGAGTAGAATGAGCTAGAAAAAAGAAGTAACTATCTTTACCAGAGGATTTTGAATACCTTTTGTTTTCTGAGTTTGAAAGAAGATATCTCAGGAAATAGTTATGGTATATGGAGGTAGTCCTTCTCAATGCAATCCTGTCTTATTTCAAGAAATAGAGCTGGATTCAGAAAAGAATTGGGAAATGACTTGGAGAGTAGATGAACTCTAAATCAGCAATCTTCAACCTTTTTAAACCTATAGAGTAGTGTCTTTCCTGTATTCCATTCTATGAACCAGCAGTTACAGCCAAAGTGATAGACAGGTTGTTTTCATTTCTTTTACATCTGCAGACAAGCACCAGTCCATTGACCAGTGGTTGAAGAACACTGATCTAAGCTGAAATGTTGGATATACACATCAGATGTATTATTCTGGCTTTAGTTTTGGAGAAAATAAGAATTGGGCAAATAAATGACTAAAGATTTGGATTTCAGACATAAGAAAAATAACCAAGAGAAGATGTTAGTGATTTAGACAAGATAAATGCTAAAATTATACATAATTAGTTAGATTCTACATTGAATGGTAGAATTTTAAGTATTTTTTATAATAATAATTTTTATCTTGAACAAAGTGGATCACAAATCATTCGCGGTAGTATTTCAGATACATAGTAGCATTGAAGCAGGGGCATTCTCACCACCAATGTTGTCCTCCCACCAACCCTGTTCCCAGCACGCATCCCATATCACCCCTCCTTTGCTCCCCAGGTTCCTAGTATAAGTGGTCCCTTCTGTGTCTAGCCTATTGTAGATTGGGTATCTTTTCTGTTGTAGTTGGCTTTGGATTTGGTGCTCAAGTCTGATCATTTTTTATTTCTACTCAATGTTCATATGCCTGTTTGGTCTTAGTGCCCTCCATTATTTCTCCCTCAATTTGTGAGGCAGAACAAGATGGTTCAATTTATGTGTTTCTTTTTGAAGTTAAGAGAAAAGAAAAAAAAAAGAAAAGAGAAAAGGGGGGTGGCAAAAATTCAAACAAGCAACAAACTATAAATCTCAGTTTAAGAAAAAAAAGGGAAAAAGGAAAGAAAACATAAAAATAATACAAGAAAAATAAACCCAAAAAAAAACAAAAACAAACAAAAAAATGGAAAAGCACTACAGCAATACTGGAAAAGCACCACAGCAATACTGACAAAAACCGAACACTAACCACAGTCCTGAAATAAAGATGAATGAAAGCACAGGCAAAAAAAAAAGAAAGAAAAAAAAAGAAAAGAAAAGAAAAGAAAAATGGGCAAAGAAAAGAAAATGAAAAAAATCAAAAACAAAAACCAAAACCAAAACAAACAAAAATACAAGCAACATTTACAAAAAAATTAAAGAAAAAATTTAATTTGTGCAATTTTTTTTACTTAGGCACAGTAAAAATTGTGGAGATTAGAAACGGAATTCCCCTGACCTAAAAGATACAGGGTTCCTCGGCCCTTGAAGTATACTTAATGTTCATGGGTATAACTACAGACTCCATAGATGCTCTTTTACTCTCTCCTAGATCCTTTTGTGATGTCTGAAAGTTTTCTGCTCCATCATGGATGATAAAATCAGGCCTCTGTAGCTAGTGATCTTGGTATTTGCACATGTCATAGGATGGAGTCTTTCTTTACAGTTCCTGAAGTTCTGTTCCATCACTGTTGTTTTAATCAATCTTGTGTAGTTGGTGGTCTTGGATTTTGCACCTATCTCAGGATGAAGCCTAGGATAGTCATTATATTTCTAGAAGTTCTGCTCAGTTGCAGTTGTCTCAGTTAGACCTCTAAAATTAGAGATCTTGGTTGCTGTACAGGTCGTAGGCCAAAGCCTGGACTAGGGTCTTTTTCATTGGTCCAAACAGGCTTGGACAACATTTACACTTCAAAGGAAACAGCTAGTGGGATACAAATCTACCCATGGAATGGAAAAACTATTCACCAATACCCATAAATGTTAGTGTGGTTAATATCTAATATATATATATTACATATTAGTGTGGTTAATATCTAATATATATCTATATCTATCTATATATCTATATATATATCTATATCTATCTATCTATCTATATATATATATATATATATATATATATATATATATATATATTAGGCACTGATAGAACTTAACCTCATCCTAAAATGGGGAGAAGAAATGAGCAGACAGAATACAGATGGCCAAAAAGTACATGAGAAAATGCTCCAGGGCACTAATCTTCAGGGAAATGCAAATCAAAACGATATTGAGGTATACCTCATACCACAAAGGCTGGCACAACACTAAGAACAACAACAGCAACCAGTGCTGGAGCAGATGTGGGGAGAAAGGTATTTTCATGCACTGCTCGTAGGAATATAGACTTTCTCATATATATATATATTTATATATTTATAAATATATATTTATATCTGATGGCTGTTGTCTTAGTAATCTAATTTAAACAGGTTATTTGTGCTCCTGGGCCATCTCTTGCAATATTATACCAGTTAGCTTTTGCACAGTGTCATGTTCCTTATCTTGTCCTGCTATTTTCCTTTGTACATACCACAACTATGCCACCTTACCTACTGGGACAATTTAACACTTAAAGTCTGAATTTCCTTGAGTTACTCAGTTATGTGTAAACTAGTGCATTTGGTAACCTAATGTCAGAGACTTTTCCTTTCTAACTCTAGAAGCCATACTTTAAGAATCCACAAATCTGGGTCACTCTGGCTATGTGATTTTTCAGAACTGTGAATTTATTTACAAGAAACAAAGCATGCAAAGATCTACAAATCACACTTTTATTGCTTACCTCATGTTTGGTGGTAATAAAAACATCACAATAAATTTGTACTGTTTGAAAGTCAGTAATATAATATGTATTCTGGTTAGCTTCTGATGAAACAATGTTATTAAAGAACCGGATTCATTTGACATTATTTCCTTAAAGTTGTTACTCCAGAAACCATTTGATGAGTTAAGTGATATTTTATTAATCATTTGTTGTTCCTACGCAGAATCTCATATGCTGGCCTGGGCTTTAAGTTTTCCTAAGAGACTAAGGCATATCCACAAAATCTCTGTTTATAGATAAAGAGCATGATTCCTCAGCTTTTATCAGAATTCCACGCAAGCCTGATTCATTAATTGTAGAGAGGCCCTGTAATTTGTATTTCTATCATGGCCATTGAAGTGGTACTTTAAGAACCACTCCTAGGTCAGTAGATAGTTTACTATTGTATGCAAAGTTGGTTGGGTGAAGGGTTTGTTTTCTGGTACTGGTTGGTCCCAAGAGCACCACCTGGAGTGATCCCCAAGAATTACTGGATGTGGCTCAGAAACAAAATAAAACAAAACACAAAGAAGCAATACAATAGCAGTAGTACTACAACCAGGAAATAGAACTAAAATTTAAAAATTCAAATAGTTGTGTCAAAGAGTCCCACTTAATATTAAACTCAGAACATATTGTGTCCCCTTACCCACACTTTTCTCCCTGGTTTTTTTTTTTTTTTTTTTTTTTTGTTCTTGGGTCATGTCTGGCAGTGTTCAGTGCATATTCCTGGCACTCCTAGTGTGGTGTTCTGGAAATCGGAATTGGTGCCAGTGGGGATCAAATCTAGGTTGATAATTCTTGAAAACCTTTGTGGTCTTGGAACAATGTTTTGAAGATATGCAATGTGTTATAGGTTACTAGAGGACAGGGATCAATTTTGGTGAGAAGAAATTAAAGAAAGGTTTGTAAATCTTCACAGAAATGTGGGTGGTACATTTTTGGGTATGGTTCTGGCAGAAATATTTTGTAATAATTCAAATTGAGACCAACCTTCTTTATATAGAAGACTGAAATTGGTACTGGGGCAAGTATAGTTGTAGGACATTTGCCTTGCACACTGCTGACCCTGAACAGATCCAGGTTCAATTTCTGTCATTTCATATGGTGCCCTGAGCCTTCAAGGCATGGTTTCTAAGCTTAGAGCAGGAGTGTACCTTCAGCACTGCTCAAGTATGACTCAAAAACAAAAACAAGCAAACAAAAAACCCCCAAATCCCTGAAATCATGTAGTAAAAAGATGTGGGGAATTATTACAAGTGAGAATCTCATTGAAAAAACATAATGCACCTAGCTCTAAGATATTAAGCTCATACAGTTATGAATAAAATCACAATTTCTTTAGTAGAAGTAAGGTAATAGTTCAAACAATAATGTAAGATAAATGCTCAATGTTATTATGTCTCCCTTTAATTCTCACTAAATATTTTCTTTATGAAAATGTGCTTATAGAAAACTTGACCTGTACTTATAGTTGTGAGAAGTAACACAAGTAGATCAGGAATTCTAGAAAATCACTGTCAAATTGTTGATATTGGGTATTGTGTGAAACTCCAGTTCTCTCACTGAACAAAATAATAGAGAACTTCAGTGAGTCTACGGGAAGTCCATGTTTGGGCATAGTTCTGCCTGAAAATTTTCCATAATAGTTCAAGTTGAGACCAACCTTCTTCATTAAAAGATGCTCCTAGGGGCTGGAGAGATAGCATGAAGGTAAGGCATTTGCCTTTCATGCAGAAGGTCATTGGTTCAAATCCTGTCATCCCATGTGGTCTCCGGAGCCTGCCAGGAGTGATTTGAGAGTAGAACCAGGAGTAACCCCTGATCGCTGCCAGGTGTGACCCAAAAACCAAAGCCCCACCCTCCCCGAAAAGATGTTCCTGGATTCCAGTTCTTGGAGAAAAGCTGATATCTGTATCCATGCAGTTGGTGCACTTATTCAAAGACTGAAAATGTTTTCAAAGTGTGTGCTTCACATCACCTGACATTTTATTGAGCTTGAGTTCAATTGTGACTCTCTTCATTGATGAAGCAATTCCTTTTAATGTTCAGCAAGCCTGAAAAATTTGCATGTTCCTCTACTTACAATCCCTTTGCAGATGATGATCCAATACAGTTCACACATCATTATTTTTGACTTGAAAAGCATCTTTGGATCCTACTCTAAACCTCAGCAATTGGTGTGACTTTCTGTAATCAGTTTTAATTTTTCCAGGTTGATGCCACCTGAAAGACTCCAACATTAGAACAGAAAAATAATGAAAAGAGTCTCCAAATTTGCCAGTTATTGATGAGATGCAGTGATTATAAAATTGATGACATATTTTAATTACATAATTTGATTGATATGGCAGTTATAGCAACCTTGAACAGGATACTCATGAGAACAAGATTATCCATCTTACTGAGTGTGTTTCTGCATTAATATTTAAAAGTGAAAAGCATATCACATGCCGAAGTAAGATAAATGACATGTGTTTAAATTTTAATGAACTATTCTGCATTTAACAAGAACAAAAAGTATCAAATAATGTTGAAATTTCACTTTGCTGCTGCCTATTATAATCAAAAAGTCCAAGAGAAAACTTTTCAAAAATCTTCTAAATTGGGGCAACTCTAAAACTGATCTTTTTTCTGAAATTTAGCAACTGTTAGTCAAGCTCCCCCAGAATTCTTTCTCTTCTGATGGATTGGATACAATATGTTGAATGAATGGAGAATCCAAAATCTCATGAAGTGGGGGTGAAAAAAAAGCTTTAGTAGGAGGGCAAGAAACCAATGCTTGTCTATGTTCTTCTACTGTTATCATTTGGCCTTTTGACTACTATGGGTCTGTTGTGCATGTTCTCTGTCCAGAGTTTGGGTTAGAGAGAAGGTTATGAGTAAGAACAGATAGGGTAGTGAAAAAAGAGGACAAGCAGTGCCTCTTCATCCTACAAAAGTCTTGCTGAGACGATGTTGTTTCCTTTCCTAAATACACAGAACTTAGATCTGTGTGCAAGTAAAGCAGCAAGTGCATTGAGAGGAAGTCCTTATTTTTCCTATTCCATCATCATTAAAAGGCACAGGGTCCAGCAGGACTTGCTCCCGGTGGCTCATGAAAGAAGTAACGAGATGCTTTCTCTTTGAGGTTAGAAAAAGGAAAATTTTAATGGCAAGAGGAGGAAAGACACTTACTTAAACTTACAGCAGAGCACTCACTTTGGGAAGAAAGGAGTGGTTTTTTGCAAGCTTTTCACAAAGGCAGCTTTACTCCTGTGCAGCAGGGTTATCTTATGAATCAAGAAGCTTTTGTTTAAGCAGGATTATTAGCAATAGACATACATGTAAAGTTTTCCTATTGCTCTAGCCTTCTCTCATCATCCTTCCCAAAACATCTTAATCGGGTTTAATCCTACAATTTTGTGATAGAATGTTTATATACTAAAATTTCTCTTGAGCTTCTCTTCTTGGCAAATAATCCACATTTTTCTAGGCACATTTCAGCGATGGAAGGAATTCAACTTTTCCACCCAACCTAGTTAGGCACATAGCCTGGTCCTCTATGTGTTCCTCAGGGTGACGGCCAAAGAAATAGACTTAATTAGCTTATTTCTCATTAAAATATATTTTCTAGTGAACAAATTGATATGATAGACCATTAAGAATATGTTCATTCCTGCTACTGCTGCTGTTGATGATAAAGTAATATTTTAACCATGAACCATTTTGAATCTTCTAATAAGATTTTAAGAGTAAAATCCCTTTGATATTTTAATTTCTTATAACAGTAATATCTCAAAAGAAATAAGGTCCAGAATTACTAGCCAATAAGTGGTTTCTTGTATGATCTTAATAATCAAGGATAGGAGATATGCTTTGTCTAATGTCAGGAAAACAAAGTCATCTATGCATTGGAACTATGTATTATTTTAAAATCCTATAGGCTGTTTTAACCAATTCTTTTACGTTATTTTGGAGGAATACAGCCAGTGATGCTCAGGGGTTATTTTTTGTTCTGCTTAGAAGTGAATACTAACAGAACTCAGGAAACATCTTGCAGTGCTGGGGATTTGAAATTGATTGGCAGAATGCAATGGGAATCTGTCCATTAACACTTGTCGTATCTCTCCTACTCTCACCAAATTATTTTAAAAAGGTGATTTTCATATGAGAATATCAACAATTACTATAATTGGAAAATATAAGGTGTCGGAGTAGTGACGCGAAGTGGTCAGGCTCTGCCTTGCCGGCGCTAATGACCGCGGTTCTATACCTCAGCGTCCCATAAGGTCCCCCAAGCCAGGAGCGATTTCTGAGTGCATAGCCAGGAATAACCCCTGAGGGTCACCAGGTGTGGTCCAAAAATCAACCCCCCCAAAAAAAGAAAGAAAATATAGGGCCAGAGTGCTAGTACCATAGATATTTCATGTCTAATTTTGATTTAATACCCTGCAACCCATATGATTTCTGAAACTTTCAAGAATAATCCCTAAGCATAGATCCAGATATAAACTCTTGAACACAACTTGTTGTGTTCCCAAACCAATCAGATAGATTATACATATATGTGTATCCATATAGGTGTGTATATTTGTGTGCATGTATAGCTGTTTAATATATATACATGTATATCTCTATCTGTATAACCCATATTGGAAATAAAAAGAAATATGGGTCTAATGCCCACTTTCATTATGCTTTTAATAATTTTTAAAGTAATCTAAGGAGCATATACTCAAAAAACAGATTTAACAAAATATTAAAATAAGAGTCAAATAATAAAAGCAGTTGGATAATATATAATATTGAAACTCTTAAACTTATTTCAAAGGTAATTCTATATGTTCAGGGTTGAAAAGAAATAGTTAGGCAGTATTGATTCTTAAAATTGTAAATTTATAGAAAATAAAAATTTATTCTAATTTTTTATAATTAACGATATTGAGTCCAGTTATGTTCTAACAATTAGGATATTATTCACCCAATTTTTAGTGTTTTTTAATATTGTTTCTGCTGAGAAAGATTTGGTCTAGTATCCAGAATGAACATTGTGTTCTAGGAAGTACATATAACTATATCACCATCTGTAGATTGTTTTAAAGTGTTTTCACTTTATTGAGGCCCTATTGGAGGCCCTATTTCAGCCAAGAAATATTCACAGTAATATTTCTGTCAATTTCTCTGTACTGTTTTACAAGAACACATTTTGTTATTTAATTGACAGTAGATAGAAATGAAAGTTATGAATAATAGATATATATCAACATGGATCATCTATAACTTCTCAACTTGGCAGTACAATTTCCTCTATGAAGATCATCTAAGGATTCTTATCTGTTTTTATATTGCATATGAGACTTGGATACATTTCTGAATCTTTATATTTAAGCTTCATAGATTAAAATTATTTTGCCTTTTCCAAGAAAAATGGACTCCTTTGGAGTTGAGGTTATGATTTCCTGATGCATTCATAGAGCTCAATACAGCTTTATCTCTTACAACTGGCTTCAATTTTGCAAATAGGATAGAACTTTGGTAAGGAAATGGAAAGCTGAATGTCATATGTGCTAGCAAAGTCTTCTTGAGCTTACATCATGTTTAATTGTGTTAAACAGTGTTCATTATGTGGTTAGGCTTGCGGTGGTTCTTGGAGGAAGGAAAAAAGAGGGAAAATTCCTGGCATCCAAAACAAAACCAAAAGTATCTGTTCACTGGGGAACTCAAATTAGACATGAGTCATAAGATTGTTAAGTTGCTCATACTGGAACATTTGGGTTACTTGATTTATTTTAGCACACTGTACATATTCTTAGTTAATCTCATTGTTTGAGAAATCAATTAGGAAAAATACATTCTCAAATAATATATTTGGATGAATTAAGACAGCAATATGGTTTCAAATCATAAATTTTACTAGATTTTCTCCCATGCTGAATTTCGTAAAAAATTCACAGATTTATTGTATATATTTTACCATTTAATGCAGTTCAGTGTTACTTATATGGAATATATATTTCATCCTTAAGATTTTTCTAGAATATGGATACTTCTTTTATCCCAATTTTAAGAAAAAACTAGGGCAAGTTAGAAGAGTTACCCAAAGTCAGGAATTAGTGTAGAGCCTAGTTAAAGTAAGTTTGTTTGTCTGAAGTTTGGAATCATTAATAGTTTTGTCTTGAGCCAAAGCCAGCAGGGTTTAGGGGTTTAGGGCTTACTTCTCACTTAGGGAGATTAGGGTTAACTTCTGAGGGGCACAGTGTTGCTGAGGATCAATCCCAGGTCTGCTACATCCAAGACAAGGACCTTGCAAACTGTATTCTCTCTCCAACTCAAGTTTGGATTGATTCAATTCCCATCTTACACTGTTCCTTGAAATACTCTTTCAGGGGGGAGAGAGAGAGAGAGAGAGAGAGAGAGAGAAAGAGAGAGAAGAGAGAAGAGAGAGAGGGAGAGGGAGATGGAAAGTGAGAGGGAGAGGGAGAGAGAGAAGAGAGAGAGGGAGAGAGAAGAAAAGAGAAGCAAATTGCCTGCCCTTGAAACAGGTGGACAGGTGCAGGTGCAGGTGGGGGGGGGGGGAACTGGAGACATCAGTGACTGGATGGGTACACTGGTGAAGGATGGTGTACATTCTATTAATGAAACCCAACAATAAACAATTTTGTAATCATTATGCTTAAATTTAAAAATAAAATAATATAAAAATAATAAAAGACAGTAATCATTGAAAAACCTGAGCTGAATAACTATCATAGTTCCTGTATCAGTGTTACATTGCCACTAAATTAAATGCAAAATTGTCTAGAAATACAAATTAGCATTAAATAGACAAATATTTCTAAGGGACTGGAGTGATAATGCAGTGGTAGGTCATTTATCTTTCACGCAGCTGACCTAGTATGAACCTCAGTTTGATCCCCAGGCATCCCATATGGTCTCCCATTCAGGAGCGATTTCTGAGTGCATAACCAGGAGTAATCCCTAAGCATCGCCGAGTCTGACCCCAAACTAAAAAAAAATTTTTCTAATAATATGCTGTGTGACCTTACATTTTCCCCAACAGTGTGCTCCTATTTCAAAATATTTTGCTAATGTCGTGTATGAGCTGAAAGTCATAAAGTATCTTACTTCAATAAGACTTGCCAGTAAGTTTGGGTTGTTTAAGATGGATTGAATAGAAGTTATAATGGTGCTTTTTCTTGCAAACTGATGGGGGAAAGACAACAATCCTGAATCCTGTCTTTCCAAGCAACAAGGTGTCTGTTTGTCTTGTTGACATGGTCAAAAAGCATCTCCTGAATAGGAATTGCTCCTAAATAGAAATAAGACCAAGGATAACATCCGAATACCCCATTAAATGCTGAGGTTTCAGTAATCTTATAGGCACGCTTCTGAGGTGTTTGCAATTTGACTGGTGGTAACCTGGATCTGCTAATCACCAGACTCAATCATATGGAAGATCAACTATTTTGGAGGTGGGAGGATTTTCAAAATTTTTTCCAAAACAGCAAAACAATTAGCATTCCTATCATTTATTCACAACACGCATATACACAAATCCTTGTTGTTTTGTTTCTTTGTGGTGTGTGTAAATCTCACTGATGTGATGCAATATTTCATTGTTGGTTTGATTTGCATTTTTGGTAAGTAATGCAGAGTATTTTTCCACATGTATTTGGCCAAGTGTATTTCTTCTTTGAGGATTTTCTATCAATCTTTTCTTTTATTGATTTTCTATCAATTCCATCCTCTATATTTTGATGGGCTCAGCTGCCTATTTTCTTGCATTAACTCTTTAATCAGATGAGTGGTGGATAAATATTTTCTCTCATAAAATATAGGAATAAATATGAGTGATGGATAGAAATGTGTCATTTTTATTCATCACTGATTATTTATGGTACAGAAGCTTCTTAGATTTATGTATTTTCATTGAGTTGTCTTTGCTTTCATTTGCATGTCAGTGGCCATGAGTCATTGAAGATGCCTCTAGATTCAACATCATGAATTGTTCCATGTTTTGTTTTTGTTTTGTTTTGTGTTGTTTTTTGATTTTTGGGTCACACCCAGCAGCGCTCAGGGGTTACTCCATATGGGACGCCCGGATTCGAACAACTGTCCTTCTGAGTCTATGACAAACACCCTACCACTGTGCTATCTCTCCAGCTCCTTGTTCCATGTTTGTATTGCTCAATATTATTTATAGATTCAAGTATTATCATTTTGTTGAAATTTAACCCCAAACAGTACTTTTGATGTAAGACATTTTAAAACTTCTATAATTATTATTTTCCTTTTGTTGTTGCTGTTCTGTTTTTGTTTGGGGTCATACCTTACTATGCTCAAAAATTATTCCAGGCAGGCTCAGGGGACTCCATGGAATACAGGGGTCAAACCCTGGTTGTCTACAGGCAAGGCAAGTGCCTTATCTGCCTTACTACATCACTGACTCTGCTTCTATAATACTCATTGTGAAATGTGGATTAAAATTAGACTTTGGTTTTGCATCAATATATAAAAATATATTGGTGTGAGACGGTGCTAGTCTGTTTCACCTTTGAAGGATTATATATGGCTCAGTCTCTGAAATAATGGGCCTGAGGCATACACAATGACTGGTCTTGTTTTTACAAAGATGTTTTTCCCTAGTGTGATTATGGAAATAGCTTAGCTAATTTTTTGTTTATTTATCCATTAAGTCAAAATTGAAAAATTGAAACTCATTTTAGCATAATAAGGTTGCTCAATAATATCAAGATGGAAAAATAAATCAAGTGTTTGTCTGAAGAATTTCCGGTGATCTTATGACTTTAGGACCAAACTCCATTGTCATAGCAAGCATAATAATTTGTAAAAGATTTGTGCTCTATTTGATTATCACTGACCTTGAAACATTGCGATGAATATGTTAAAGACTTACAGGTAGGTAAATCATGCTTAAGTCATTTAATGGGCTATAACAGCAGGAAGTCAAATAAATTGGAGATAAATGGTTTTGAATAAAGAATTATTAGTTAATATTCATTAAAGTAAATCTATTTGATTTTTCCTTAGTTTTACTTGAAAGGTAGAAAATTAATTGATACATTATATCTCTTTTGCTAGAATCTAACCATGACATACTGCACACAAGTGCAAATATAGATAGAAGACTTGTACTAATGAAGTATAACTTCAATATTTTTCCTGAATTAAGATAAAAGCAGTTTAAATTACCAAATGATGGGCTATTTTCTTTTCATTAATATTTCCTTTTATGTAGGTAAAAGATTATTAGGGGCTAGATGAAAAATTTTAAGACATAGGAAGGCTTCAACTTTTCAGAACATATTAATTAAATTGGGAGGTTTTTTAAAGCATCTCAGTGTAATGACGTTTTTAATTTTTTTCAAAAATGAGTGTTAAGAGCCCTTGTTTTTTAAACTTCTAAAAGAGAATATATTGAGTTCAGTCATTTCTTTTTGCTTAATAATAAACTTTACTGGAGTCTAGTATTCAGATTTGCAAATTAAAATAATAATAAGGAAATATACCATAAGTGCAAGGAAAATGTAAATGTGTATTCAATAAAGACTAAACTCATTCAAAACCCAGTGATTGAAATGACATAAAATTCAGTTTGAATTCATAGGCTGTCCGTGCCTTTCCTAACATATTCTACTTCCGCATTTAATGGATTTTTTGTCATTGTGTTTCTTTAAGTTGCCTTTTTGCATTTTACATTTTGCAATAAATAGTAAGTTATGGGATGAAGAAATAGTAAACCTGATAGGACATTTACCTAGCATAAGCCAGACCTGGGTTTAATCTCTGTCACTCCATATTTGTCCCAGAGGCCCTCCAGGATTAATCCCTGAATCCAGTTCCAGAGCACCAAATGATGTGACCTCAAAACAAAACCAAATCATGGCAAGTTAGTTTGCTAGAATAAGCCAGAGATAAAAGAAAATAAGCCAGAGATAAAAGAAATAAGCCAGAGGGAGAATAGTCTCAGTCATCTATGGGTTTTAAGAAAAATAAAAGACATTTTTGCAATAATTCTCAGAGACAAAAAAGAGGAGGGCTGGAAGGTCCAGCTCATGACATAAAGCTTATCACAGAGTTATGAGTACAGTTAGAGAAATAACTATCCTGAGAACTATCATAACAATCTGAATGAATGAGGGAAGTAGAAAGCCCGTCTAGAGTACAGGCAGGGGTGGGGTAGGGAGGAGGGAGATTTGGGACTTTGGTGATGGGAATGTTGCACTGGTGAAGGGGGGGGTGTTCTTTACATGACTGAAATCAACTACAATCTTATTTGTAATCATGGTGTTTAAATAAAGATATTTTAAAAAAAGAAAAGTTTTGCTTATATCACTTGTGCAAACGTTTTTTTTTTTCCGAACATCTTTCCAATTTTACAACTGACTTGTGCATTGTCAATGAAACAATTTAAAATATTTTCTCCATGACTCAGTTGAAGGTTGTTCTCTCAGCTGAACATACAAAGTTGTCAGAAGCCGTTTTGACATATATGGAAGGGCACTATGAAAATATCGCAAGATAAAAGAACATTTATCAAATTTTTGAGGAGACTTCTGCCCTGTAAAAGTCATCAGTAAAAAGAGTTATAAAAAGCCTTCTCTAGGGGTGTCTTTTCTTTCCTTGCTGGTCTTTACCCAGGCCGGTTGAGGCTTCGACCTCTGCAAGGAATAAAGAGCTATTTTCTTCAGAAAAAAAAAAAAAAGCCTTCTCTAGGAGGATATTTTGGAGTTTAAGTGAATATAGCAGAGAATGTTAATATCAATAATAATGAATCGGTTACAGTTGAAAACTTAAAAATTTCTTGACAGTGAATTAGAGTACATGCTTTGCATACAGGAAATCCAGATTCAGATCCTAATACCACATGTCACCAGAATGCTGCCAGGAGATATCCCTAAGTATCAAACACTTGAACAACACCATGTGTAGCTAAAACCAAGGGAGATAATGAGGCCCAGAAAAATATTACAGGGATTACTACATCTTTCTTGCATACAGCTGACTCTGGTTCAATTTAGCACCATATATGATCTCCTGAGCACCAATAAATGTAATCCCTGAGCACATAGTTAACAGTGCAGCCTTTGTGCTGTTTCTACACTCAAGGAGCTCAAATATTACTGGTGCTCAGAAGAAAAATAACCTATGCATTTAGCTAACAAAAGTTACTTAGAATAACATAACAATGCTACAGGAATAATCCTATTTGTAGGTCTAGTACAGTGGGAAGGGCACTTGCCTTGTATATGGCCAACCTGGATTCAATACCCAGCATACCATATGGTTTCCTGAGCCTGCCAGGAGTAATTTCTGAGTGCAGAGCCATGAGTAACTCTTAGAGCCATTGGGTGTGGCTCAAAAACCAGAAAATAAAAAAAAAAACTTAGTTATATAATAGATAATTCAAAAATGCAAAAACAGTTATATGTTGTAATAAGAGAGTGTACAATTTTGATTAAATGTTCATAAAATAGACTTAGTTTATGAGGAAATCATAATCTTGTTCAAAGTCCAGCCACATGATAGAAGACAAAGTAGCATGAAGGAAATTCAGAATTTAGGGGAATGTATGAATAAGACACAGAAGGTGAAAAATGAAGTGGAAAGGTTTAGACTACAGAAAAAAAATGATATATATGACAAAAGGCCAGTAAATGCTGGAGAAAAATTACAGCTAGAAAAGCCCAGTTTAATAAAAAATACTAAAACTAATATTCAGGGGTCATTCCCTTTATATCTCAGTTGGAAAATGTCACTCTCCTCCCGTCCTTTGGAGTATGATCCTGGAAGTACTTAGAAGTTTTTTAGGGCTTTACTGTCATATCCTAAAGTACCTGGGAGGGGTTTCCTGCCAATTCTCAAAAGGTTAAGGTGATGCTAGGGTCAATGTGTGTTTGACTTAATTTAGACAGGTACTCTAACTACTCCCTTCTGGTGTCTAGGTTCCAAAAACTTTTGAAGGACAATTAACGAGATCCTTAGGGGTTAAATGAGTGTTAAATATCTCAATATTTATGAAGTGCTATAAACTATGCTTCAATACGAAGCCTTTCTGAATTTACATTTTCAGTGTTGAGACTGTACATGTCTGAATGACTGTCATAACAATGTTGTAGGCCAGGTGGCAAAAACAGCAGCACATCAGTTTTCTTAATTTTGGAGGCTGCAAGTTGGCAGTCAGAATGCTGTTCTGGCTGGTTTCTAGTGAGATCTTATTGTTTCACTTGTAAAGTGTCACCTTTTTGTTGCAAATTTCTTAGAATCTATTATTTACCATAGCAGTATGTGTGTACATGAAGGAAGAGTGAAGAAGGAGGGCAAGAGAAAGAGAGAGGAGAGTAAGAATATATTCCTTGTAATAACAGATGGATATTTGAGGGCAATTTTCCAGATTCCACATTCTATGCTACCCTTGTTTCTTTTATTGCTTATCCTTGGTTGTATAGAAAAGAACTTGAAACAAAGGCAATTTCATTTATCATTTCATTGCCAGCACTTCCATGTTTATCCTCTTGGGTATTTAGAATCACACCAACAATATTTTTGTTTGTTTGTTTGGGAACCACACTTAGTGATGCTTAGGAGTTACTCATTGCTCACTGCTCCGAAACCTGGTGGGCTGGGGGAAACATATGGATGCCAGATATCAAACTCTATCAGCCAGCAAGGAAAATGTCCTGTCTGCTGTATTACTACACTGGCCACATCACACCAACCAATTTTATCCAAAATCTTTACTTACCCAAGAAACATAAATCTGATCACCCTTTGAACCTATACTCTACAGCCTCCCATATATCAATAACTTCTGGTCTCACTCATTCTAACCTGATTTTTCTTTTTTGCATAATCATCTTGGGAGATGACCATTCCATTCAAATGAATATATTCAAGAGAATAAAATTATATCCTTTGCATCAAACTTAAGAGCTATACATTGTCCATTCAATAATTATAAAATTACTTTTATGGCAGTTCGATTCTTAGTTTACTGAGAACAGTCCACACTGTTTCCCTTAGGGAATAGCTGAGTCAGCATTCCCACCAGCAATGGATAAGTTTCTTTAGCACCACATTCCCACCAACAAAAATTGTTTCTTGTATTTTGATATGTGTCATCCTCGCTGTTATTAAAAATGATATTACATTGTTATTTCAATTTAGATTTTCTCAATAAGTAAACATTTTTTCAAGTTGGTCATCTGTTGGTCTTCCTTAAGAGATTCTTCATTTGTTTGGGGGCCACAGCTGCAATGCTCAGGAATTATTCCTGATTCTGATCATTCCTGTTGGACTTGTGGGACCATTTGGGATGTCAGGGATTAACCTAGGTTAGTCATGTGCAAGGTGATTGTCCAACCCAATATATTACTAATTTGCTCACCAAGTTGATGTCGAAGAGAAGCTAACATTTCTTTGTAAGAAATTGAATGAATGAATAAATGATGATTGTTATATTAGGTGTCACTATAATTGAAGAGTTATGGAGAAAAGTTTTCTAGAAAGAGGAGTGAATGATAACTGTGATGTCTCTACCTCTGTCAGCTATTGATATTCCTTCTTGAATATGGCCACACTAGGCATTGAACTTCCTTGATATTCGTGACCATGTTACATTTTTATTATGCATGTTTGCAAATAGCCAATACTTTTGGTGTTATTTGCATTTGTCCTTTGCATCTTTGAAAATATTTCATCATATACATCACTGTATTTATTGTAATATCAATTCAGAATTGATTTACAAATAGACACTTTTAATTTTATATCTTATCTCATCAAATTTGGCTGATTTGAATGTTCTCCTTTTAAGATATATTATTTTGTGGGTGATTCTGTCAGTTGTTAAGGAACTTATGTTAGCATAAAACAGAGTTAGAGTCAGAGCCATATGTAGACATATATGCATATGTTTGTACTGTATGTATTTGAATACAAAAATGAGGACTTAGCTTGCCAAAAACATGTGGTAAGTAGATTTCATAAAATTCTTTTTTTAAGCACTGATCACACAAACCATCTGCAGTGTGGTCAGATCAGACTTCCTTTGTGTCTCATCTGAGACTCAAAATAGCCAGAGATTTGGAACCTGTTCCTCAGTCAGAGAAGGGGTTCAAAGGTCTACCATTCATGACACATTTTTCTCTTAGAATATTATTTCATCTCTACTCCACATGTCAGCTATAAACATATGTCAACTGTTTTTCTCTTTCAAAATACAAAGTATATAAAACTTCTCTTTATAATTGCATTTTAAATAGCATACAGATAAAGGAGGAACTTAAAAGGGGAAATATAGACTCATAATTTGGTAAAAAAGGCAAAATAGAAAGCGAAGTGAAACAATTGGCACATATCTAGTATTTTTTGACTAATAGAAACAGATGTACATTGTAATTTCTGAAAATTTTCAAAACCTACAGTACACTCATTATAAATTACTTATTGCATAGTAAATGAAGAGCAATATCAAAAGTAAATGATAATTCATTGATATTTGTTTATATGAATTCTATATTTATATATATGAATTAGCAGACTAGTAATTTTCACTGAATTTTTATCATCCATTGTCAATTCGTGTTTTATATATCTAAAAAAATTTCAAAATTTTTTTATATTTTTTTTATTTTAAGAAAGCAACAACATAGCTGTTTTTTTTAAAATAATTTCTATTGTGACCAAAGTGGATTACAAATCTTTTACAGTAATATTTTAGGTATATAGCGGCATTGAACCCAGGGCATTCCCACCACTAGTGTTGTCCTCCCTCCAGCATGCATCCCATATTCCCCTCCTTTACCCCCCAGGCTGCTAGTGTAAGTGGTTCCCACTGTTTTTGTTGTAGAATGGGTATGAATACTGTTGACATTGACTTTGGATTTAGTGTTTAAGACTGATCTGTTTTTTCTACTCAATATTCATAAAACTGTTTGGTCTTGGTACCATCCATTTTCCCCTCAATTTATGAAGCAGAACAAGATGATTCAAGTTATGTGATTCTGTTTGAAGAAAAGCAAAAACAAAACAAAACAAAAAAAAAGAAGAAAAAACCCCAAAAAGCAAAAACAAAGGAAAAAATCCAGGAGGGGTCCATCTAGATCAAGGGTCTCAAACTCAGTTTACCTGGGTGCCGCAGGAGGCAATGTCGGGGTGATCCTTGAGTGCAAAGTCAGTAGTAAGCCTGGAACATTGGGGTGTGTGACCCAAACAACTAAATCAAAACAAAACAGAAAAGATTCCTCTAGGGCAGGGCCACAAAATGTTGTATGGAGGGCTGCAAACAGCCTGCGGGTCGCAAGTTTGAGATCCCTGATCTAGAGGGTTATAAATATCAATTTAAGAGAAGAGAGGGGGAAAGGAAAAAAGACATCACAAAAAGGCAAAAAAAGAAAAGAAAAGAAAAGAAAAGAACAGACAAACAGCAAAACAAATCAAAACAAAAACCGCAATGACAAAAAAACCCAAAAACACCACCGCAACATATACAACAACCAAGCAATAATCAAGAGCCTGAAATTAAAAAAAAATTGTGCTTCCTTCCCCACCCCCCTTTTGCAAAGGCACAGTAAATATTGGGAGATTAGAAAGGGAATTCCCTTGGCCTAAGAGATGCAAGGTCTCTCCGTTCTTGAAGCATACTGTCGTGGGAATAACTACAGGCTCTGTACATGCTCTTTTATTCCCCCCTAAGTCTTTTAGCACCAACATAACTGTTTTATAATTGTCCAACCACAGAGCACCAAGACTCTCTCAGTTATTGCAATTTCTTTCCTTGCCATTAGTGTTCATATGCACAATTCTATTTTCTGGGACATCTCAGGGTTTTATCCACTGAGGATTCTCTATCCTTGTTTTGTTTTCTCATAATCCATATATGAACAAGAATGTCTGGTGTTTATTCTTTTCTTTTGGACACCTCACTAGTATAGCTTCCTCCAATTTCATCCAAATTAGAGCATACCTTGTGATTTCATCTGACTTTATAGACAAATAGCATACCTATATAAAAACACACGCACTAAAGTTTCTTCATCTAATTAGCTGTTTCTAGGCAATTAGATTATTTCTGTATCTTGGCTATTGTAAAAGATGATGTGATGAACATAGAAATACATACAATATGTCTTTTGTAGAATATTTTTATATGTTGGGAATAATGCCAAGGAATAGAATTTTAGTATCATATGGAAGTTTATTCTTAATTTTTAGAAGTCTCCAACCATTTTCCAAAGTAGCTGTGTTATGCAGTGCTCGCTTTTCATTACATCCAAACTAGCACTTCTGTTTCAAGACATTTTTAATATAGTTCATTTTCATTGGCCTGAGGTTATTCTCATTGTCATTTTGATTTTCATTTTTCTTATAATCAGTGATGATGATTCAGCTACTTTGGAAAATGATCCAAGTATCTGAAAACCAGGTTTACAAGCTTTTAAGTGAATTATATCAAAAACGCTTCACATATTTTCTCACACAACTCAACATTAACATATTTTCTCACAAAACTAAAGCTGCTCTGTTAGCTTCCTAAGATCTGAACATATGTCATCTTATAATCAAGTGCTGTTTAACACAAATAAATACAGAATGACAATAATTCTCAAACAATAAACTTGCATTTAATGTAATAAGACATTTGTATAGAAATTTATTTACTCTATAATTATATATTAGACTCATGTAATTATGTTTGCTATTGCAAATTATTGACTCATACATGTTACTTATTTCTTGTTTTTTTATTATCTGAAGAAAGAATTGAAATATATTCTATGACATTTACTGATTTTTATTTAAGATATTTTCTCCATAAAGTAAATTATAACAACAAGTTTGGTGGGGGCATTTTTAACTACTTTATTTAAATACTGTGGTTTACAAAGTAATTCATAATATGGTTGCTATCTTTTTCACAGGTACAAAGTAGTTCATGATTGTGTTTCAGTCACATAGTGTACAACCTTCACAAGTGCACATTTCCTACAATCAATGTCCTGTTTCCCTGTTTTCTTCTTCCCCCTCCCCATTTCTCTCCTCTGTCTATTTCTGTAGTAATGTTCACCAGATTTCAATCAACTAATCTTTGATAAAGTGGCAAGAAATCCAACATGAGCAAGGAAAGCCTCTTCAACAACTGGTGTTGGCACAACTGATTAACCATTTGCAAAAAAATCTCAGACCCCCATTTAACACATGCACAAAGATCAAATCCAAATGGATTAAAGACCTTGATATCAGACCTGAAACCATAAGGTATATAGAACAACACATAGGTAATACTCTCCATGACATTGTGACTAAAGGCATCATTCAGTTTTAAACAGTACGCTCCAAACAAGTGGAAGCAGAGATAAATAGATGGGAATATATTAAGCTGAGAAGCTTATGCACCTCAAAGAAAAATGTGCCTAAGATACAAAGCCACCCACAGAATGGGGGAAACTATTCACCCAATACCCATCAGACAAGGAACTATTATTGAAAATATACAAGGTTCTGACAGAACTTAATAAGAAAAAAAGATATAGCTCCATCAAAAAAGGGGGAGATGAAATGAACAGATACTTCCTCAAAGAAGAAATGCAAATGACCAAAAGAGACATGAAAAATGCTCCACATCACTACCAGGGAGATGCAAATCAAAACAACATTAAGATACTATCTCACACCATAGAGACTGACACATCACAAAGAGCAAGAACAATTAGTTCTGTCGGACATGTGGAGAAAAAAGAACTCTTATACACTGATAGTGGGAACGCTGTTTAGTCCAACCTTCATGGAAAACAATAGAGATTCCTCAACTAACTGAAAATTGAGCTACCATATGATACAGCCATACCACTCCTAGGGATCCACCCTAGGAACACAAAAATACAATTCAAAAATCCCTTCCTCACACCTATGTTCATTGCAGCGCTATTTACAATAGCCAGAACCAAGATGCCCTTCAACAGTTGAATGGCTAAAGAAACTGTGGTACAACTCAGATGTCAGCACCCCTATCTGCCTGTCTTCTGTGCTATGCTGCATTTTCAGCCTGATTTCATTCTGTGTGTGGCTCCTCTGTGGACAGATAGCCTTCCCTGGGGGTGAGTTTACACACCCAGAAAGGGAAAGCCACTGAACTTTGTTGGAACTCAGATGCCAGCACTCCTATCTGCCTGTCTTCTGTGCTGTGCTGCATTTTCAGCCTGATTTCATCCTGTGTGTGGCTCATCTGTGGATGGCTAGCCTTCCCTGGAGGTGAGTTTACATGCCCAGAAAGGGAAGATCCAGAGTCTTCACTCCCTGGCAGCGCGTATCATTTGGCCAATGAATACAACCACAACACGTAGAAAAACCCACAATTCAAGTGTGACAATGGGGAAACAACTCAGGTCAAAGCCAGACATAGAGAATGACAATTGCAACTCTGATGACTTGAACATGACCAACCAACTAGTCAGTCTTTCAGATAAGGAGTTTAGAGTCACAATATGGAAGATGTTCAAAGAACTCAAAAAAGTATAGAAGAGAACACTAATAAGAATCAAGAGAATATGAAGATAGAATTCAGAAAACTCCAAACTGAAATTTCAGGTCAAATAACAGATCTGAAAAACTCAGTAGATGAATTGAAGAAAAACATGGTTGAGCTTTCACAGGGGTTAACAGTAACTGAGGATAGAATTAGTATACTGGAAGATGAGATGAATAACAATTCCATGCAGCAGAAGAAATTGGAAAAAAGCTTTAAATCAAATAATCAAACAATGGAAAAATTACTCAAACAATGGGAACAGATGAAAATAGAAGACTATGATAAGATCAACAGAAACAACTTAAGTATCATTGGAGTCCGAGAGACCCAGGAAGAAAATCTCCAGGAAGAATCAATGGTCAAGAACATCATTAAAAAGAAACTACCACAGCTAAAGAATACATGCAAGCTAATCCTGCATGCCCAAAGAGTACCAACTAAAAGAGACCCCAGAAAAAACACACCAAGACACAACCTAGTCACAATGATGAATCCCACAGATAGAGACAGAATTCTGAAAGCAGCAAGATCGAAAAGGGAAATTACATTCAAGGGAACATCCTTGAGATTTACTGCAGACCTGTCACAGGAAACACTTAAGGTCAGAAAGCAGTGGTGGGACATAGTGACAAAACTCAATGAAATAAATGCTTTGCCTAGAATACTGCACCCAGCAAAACTCACTTTCAGGTTTTAAGGAACAATACCTGGTTTCAGAGTCAAACAACAGTTCAAAAACTTTACAGACTCAAAACCATTATTAAAAGAAAAACTGAACGGCCTACTTTAAGACAAAACTGAACAACAGACACAGCAAACTTCGATATAAAGATGGCACTAAGTTCAAGGACAATTCTTTCTCTCAATGTCAATGGAATACATGCACCAGTTAAGAGACACAGAGTGGGTATATCCCTAGGAGTGGTATAGCTGGATCATATGGGAGCTCGATTTCTAATTTCTGGAGGAATCTCCATATCGCTTTCCATAAAGGTTGAACTAGACGGCATTCCCACCAGCAGTGGATAAGAGTATACCCAAGGAACACAAAAATACAATACAAAAACCCCTTCCTTACACCTATATTCATTGCAGCACAATTTACCATAACAAGACTCTGGAAAC